>JBBPBX010030966.1:7210-34839 GCA_038048925.1 Garcialebias charrua | reverse complement strand
CTGTCCACAGGTGGACACCCTGTACCTCCCCTGTCCTAAAGTGGACGGACTGAAACTCACCTGTCATCAGGTGGACACACTGTAACTTACCTGTCCACAGGTGGACACCCTGTACCTCACCTGTCCTCAGGTGGACACACTGTACCTCACCTGTCCTAAAGTGGACAGACTGAAACTCACCTGTCCTCAGGTGGACACACTGTACCTCACCTGTCCTCAGGTGGACACACTGTACCTCACCTGTCCTCAGGTGGACACACTGTACCTCACCTGTCCTCAGGTGGACACACTGTAACTCACCTGTCCACAGGTAGACACACTGTACCTCACCTGTCCTCAGGTGGACACACTGTACCTCACCTGTCCACAGGTGGACACACTGTAACTTACCTGTCCACAGGTGGACACACTGTAACTAACATGTCCAAAGGTGGACACACTGTAACTAACCTGTCCACAGGTGGACACACTGTAACTCACCTGTCCACAGGTGGACACACTGTAACTAACCTGTCCACAGGTGGACACACTGTAACTCACCTGTCCTCAGGTGGACACACTGTACCTCACCTGTCCTCAGGTGGACACACTGTACCTCACCTGTCCTCAGGTGGACACACTGTAACTTACCTGTCCTAAAGTGGACAGACTGAAACTCACCTGTCCTCAGGTGGACACACTGTACCTCACCTGTCCTCAGGTGGACACACTGTAACTCACCTGTCCACAGGTGGACACACTGTACCTCACCTGTCCTCAGGTGGACACACTGTACCTCACCTGTCCTCAGGTGGACACACTGTAACTTACCTGTCCACAGGTGGACACCCTGTACCTCACCTGTCCTCAGGTGGACACACTGTACCTCACCTGTCCTAAAGTGGACAGACTGAAACTCACCTGTCCTCAGGTGGACACACTGTACCTCACCTGTCCTCAGGTGGACACACTGTACCTCACCTGTCCACAGGTAGACACACTGTACCTCACCTGTCCTCAGGTGGACACACTGTACCTCACCTGTCCTCAGGTGGACACACTGTACCTCACCTGTCCACAGGTGGACACACTGTAACTCACCTGTCCACAGGTGGACACACTGTACCTCACCTGTCCTCAGGTGGACACACTGTACCTCACCTGTCCACAGGTGGACACACTGTACCTCACCTGTCCACAGGTGGACACACTGTACCTCACCTGTCCACAGGTGGACACACTGTACCTCACCTGTCCACAGGTGGACACACTGTAACTAACCTGTCCACAGGTGGACACACTGTAACTAACATGTCCAAAGGTGGACACACTGTAACTAACCTGTCCACAGGTGGACACACTGTAACTCACCTGTCCACAGGTGGACACACTGTAACTCACCTGTCCTCAGGTGGACACACTGTACCTCACCTGTCCTAAAGTGGACAGACTGAAACTCACCTGTCCTCAGGTGGACACACTGTACCTCACCTGTCCTCAGGTGGACACACTGTACCTCACCTGTCCTCAGGTGGACACACTGTAACTTACCTGTCCTCAGGTGGACACACTGTACCTCACCTGTCCTAAAGTGGACAGACTGAAACTCACCTGTCCTCAGGTGGACACACTGTACCTCACCTGTCCTCAGGTGGACACACTGTACCTCACCTGTCCTCAGGTGGACACACTGTAACTTACCTGTCCACAGGTGGACACACTGTACCTCACCTGTCCTCAGGTGGACACACTGTACCTCACCTGTCCTAAAGTGGACAGACTGAAACTCACCTGTCCTCAGGTGGACACACTGTACCTCACCTGTCCTCAGGTGGACACACTGTAACTCACCTGTCCTCAGGTGGACACACTGTACCTCACCTGTCCTCAGGTGGACACACTGTACCTCACCTGTCCTCAGGTGGACACACTGTAACTTACCTGTCCACAGGTGGACACACTGTAACTCACCTGTCCACAGGTGGACACACTGTAACTCAGCTGTCCACAGGTGGACACACTGTAACTCAGCTGTCCACAGGTGGACACACTGTAACTCATCTGTCCACAGGTGGACACACTGTAACTTACCTGTCCACAGGTGGACACACTGTAACTCACCTGTCCACAGGTGGACACACTGTAACTCACCTGTCCACAGGTGGACACACTGTAACTCACCTGTCCACAGGTGGACACACTGTAACTCACCTGTCCACAGGTGGACACACTGTAACTCAGCTGTCCACAGGTGGACACACTGTAACTCATCTGTCCACAGGTGGACACACTGTAACTTACCTGTCCACAGGTGGACACACTGTAACTCACCTGTCCACAGGTGGACACACTGTAACTCATCTGTCCACAGGTGGACACACTGTAACTCACTGTCCACAGGTGGACACACTGTAACTTACCTGTCCACAGGTGGACACACTGTAACTCAGCTGTCCACAGGTGGACACACTGTAACTCAGCTGTCCACAGGTGGACACACTGTAACTCATCTGTCCACAGGTGGACACACTGTAACTTACCTGTCCACAGGTGGACACACTGTAACTCACCTGTTCACAGGTGGACACACTGTAACTCACCTGTCATCACGTGGACACACTGTACCTCACCTGTCATCATGTGGACACACTGTACCTCACCTGTCATCACGTGGACACACTGTAACCAACCTGTCATTACGTGGACACACTGTAACTCACCTGTACACAGGTAGACACACTGTAACTCACCTGTCCACAGGTGGACACACTGTAACTCACCTGTCCACAGGTGGACACACTGTAACTCACCTGTCATCACGTGGACACACTGTACCTCACCTGTCATCACGTGGACACACTGTAACCAACCTGTCATTACGTGGACACACTGTAACTCACCTGTACACAGGTGGACACACTGTAACTCACCTGTCCACAGGTGGACACACTGTAACTCACCTGTTCACAGGTGGACACACTGTAACTCACCTGTCATCACGTGGACACACTGTAACTCACCTGTCCACAGGTGGACACACTGTACCTCACCTGTCATCACATGGACACACTGTAACCAACCTGTCATTACGTGGACACACTGTAACCAACCTGTCATCACGTGGACACACTGTAACCAACCTGTCCTTACGTGGACACACTGTACCCACCTGTCATCACGTGGACACACTGTACCTCACCTGTCATCACGTGGACACACTGTACCTCAAATGTCATCACGTGGACACACTGTACCTCACCTGTCCACAGGTGGACACACTGTAACTCACCTGTCCACAGGTGGACACACTGTACCTCACCTGTCCACAGGTGGACACACTGTACCTCAACTGTCATTACGTGGACACACTGTAACCAACCTGTCATTACGTGGACACACTGTAACTCAACTGTCATTACCTGGACACACTGTACCTCAACTGTCATTACGTGGACACACTGTACCTCAACTGTCATTACGTGGACACACTGTAACCAACCTGTCATTACGTGGACACACTGTAACTCACCTGTCCACAGGTGGACACACTGTAACTCACCTGTCCACAGGTGGACACACTGTAACTCACCTGTCCACAGGTGGACACACTGTACCTCACCTGTCCACAGGTGGACACACTGTACCTCACCTGTCCACAGGTGGACACACTGTACCTCACCTGTCATCACGTGGACACACTGTACCTCACCTGTCATCACGTGGACACACTGTACCTCACCTGTCATCACGTGGACACACTGTAACCAACCTGTCATCACGTGGACACACTGTAACCAACCTGTCATCACGTGGACACACTGTAACCAACCTGTCATCACGTGGACACACTGTACATCACCTGTCATCACGTGGACACACTGTACCTCACCTGTCATCACGTGGACACAATGTAACCAACCTGTCATCACGTGGACACACTGTAACTCACCTGTCCACAGGTGGACACACTGTACCTCACCTGTCCACAGGTGGACACACTGTACCTCACCTGTCCACAGATGGACACACTGTACCTGACCTGTCCACAGGTGGACACACTGTACCTCACCTGTCCACAGGTGGACACACTGTACCTCACCTGTCATCACGTGGACACACTGTAACCAACCTGTCATTACGTGGACACACTGTAACCAACCTGTCATCACGTGGACACACTGTAACCAACCTGTCATCACGTGGACACACTGTACCTCACCTGTCATCACGTGGACACACTGTACCTCACCTGTCATCACGTGGACACACTGTACCTCACCTGTCATCACGTGGACACACTGTACCTCACCTGTCATCACGTGGACACACTGTACCTCACCTGTCATCACGTGGACACACTGTACCTCACCTGTCATCACGTGGACACACTGTACCTCACCTGTCCACAGGTGGACACACTGTACCTCACCTGTCCACAGGTGGACACACTGTACCTCACCTGTCCACAGGTGGACACACTGTAACCAACCTGTCATCACATGGACACACTGTACCTCACCTGTCATCATGTGGACACACAGGTGGACACACTGTACCTCACCTGCATCACGTGGACACACAGGTGGACACACTGTACCTCACCTGTCCACACGTGGACACACTGTAACCAACCTGTCATCACGTGGACACACTGTACCTCACCTGTCATCACGTGGACACACTGTACCTCACCTGCCATCACGTGGACACACTGTACCTCACCTGTCATCACGTGGACACACTGTACCTCACCTGTCATCACGTGGACACACTGTACCTCACCTGTCATCACGTGGACACACTGTACCTCACCTGTCATCACGTGGACACACTGTACCTCACCTGTCATCACGTGGACACACTGTACCTCACCTGTCATCACGTGGACACACTGTACCTCACCTGTCATCACGTGGACACACTGTACCTCACCTGTCCACAGGTGGACACACTGTACCTCACCTGTCCACAGGAGGACACACTGTACCTCAATTGTCTTATCATTTGGACAGAGTGCTTTGAGAGCAGCCCTGACCATCACTGCCCACACTTGCAGTTATTTTGATTTTCCCCCTTTCCTGTGATGATGCTTATTTATTAATGTATTCTGTACATTGTCTTGTATTGTTTTAATGGGTTTAAACTGATCGCTTCAGGAGCTTAAATGAAAACATTCTTATTAAATGCATACCTATGAGTCAATGTGGACACAGAGGAATACAAATGAACTTTATTTATTTACCTTAATATTTGTTTTAGACATTTGAGAAGAAAGTTAATTTATAAGCGTTGTTTCATCTCACCCTTCAAGACTTTTATTTCCATTCAGTTTATTGAGGATTACCAGTACAAACCTTTTCCAAAAAATTACAATATCATGGAAAACATGTTTAACTTCCATAATTCCATTCAAAAAATTATTTAACAGTTGATAGATTCAGGGCCCACAATTTAAACAATTTCAAGTATTTGTTTATGTTTAAATAATTTGGGCTTCCAGCTCATGAAAACAGGATTTCAAAAAATTTGAATACTGCGAAGACATCAGTCCACACTACTTCTCAGTTTTTGCAGAAAAACAAAGAAATTAGGATGACAACAAATGAATCAAAATATGGTACTTTCAAAATGATATGTCAATCAATACTTGGTTGGGAATCCCTTTCTCTTAATCACTGCCTCGATGCAACGCGGCCTTGAGACAATCAGTCTGTGGCGACTGGGAGTTATGGAAGCCCAGATTTTCTTGATGCTTGCTGTCAGCTCTTCTTTGTTGTTGGGTCTGGTGCCCCTCATTTTCCTCTTGATAATACTCCATAGATTCTCATCGGGTTTAGGTCCGGCGAGTTGGCTGGCCAGTCAAGCACTGTGGCATGGACATCAAACCAGATTTTGGTGCTTCTGGCGGCATGGGCAGGAGCCAGGTCCTGCTGGAACTAAGATGAAATATGCATCTCCATAGAGATCCTCCGCAGAACATTCTGGTAGACTGTTGCAGTCACCTTGGATTTAAGAAAACAGAGTTTACCAACACCTGCACCGGACATTGCACCCCAAATCATGACTGACTGGATATTTCAAACTGGACCTCAAGCAGTATGGGCTCTGTTCCTCACCCTTCTTCCTCCAAACCCTTGGACCTTGATTTCTGAATGAAAGGCACACTTTACTTTCATCGGAAAAGAAGACAGAGGAACCCGACAGTTGTAGCCCATCTCCCGGATGCATCTGAATGTGGTGGTTTTTGAAGCTATGACTCCCGCCTCATTCCACTCTTTCTGGATCTCTGACAATTCTGGAATCTTCTCTGTTTGATAATCCGCTGAAGTCCACGGTCATCTGTTTTGCTGGTGCATCTTCTCCTGCCACATTTTGCCGTTCCACTAGACTTTCCATTGATGTGCTTGGACACAGCACTCTGTGAACAGCCAGCCTCCTTAGCTATGAACTTTTGTGGCTTACCCATCCTATGGAGGGATCAATGATGGACTTATGGCCAGTTGTTATGTCTGCAGTCTTCCCATATTGAACTGAACTGAGACAATTGAACCAAACTGAAGCAATTTAATGACACCTGGGGAAACCTGTGCAGGTGCTTTGAGTTTAGTAGATGATTAGTGTGTCACATTCAGTTTAAAACATTCATGCCCTGCTAAATTTGGGCTGATTTCTTCAGTATTAACATTTTTTTCAAATCCTGTTTTTGTGGGTTTCATGAGCTGGAAGACCAAATTATGTAAAAAATAAAAAAAATACATACTTGAAATTGTTTGTGGGCCCTGAATCTATCATCTATTAAAGATTAACTTTTGAATGGAATTACGGAAATTAAACAACTTTTCCATGATATTGTAATTTTTTCGAAAGGGTCTGTATGTAGAGTCAGTAAAGTAATGCATATCACCAACTGCCTTTCATGTCAGTTTTAGTCCAAAATAATCTTCCATCCATCCATTATTTTTTACCTGCCACTTCCATTTCGGGTCTTGGGGGTCACTGCTGCCCATGTCCACCCATCACTGTGCAAGAGGTGGGGGGCTCTCTGGACAGGTCTCCAGTCCATCTCATGGTCACAGAGGCAAATGAGACAAACAACCATTCACTCTCTCACTCACACCTAGAGACAATTTAGAGTTACCAATCAGACTAACACGTATGTTTTTGGTCTGTGGGAGGAAACTGGAGTACCTGGAGAAAACCCCTGCATGCACCAAGAGAACATGCAAACTGCACCCAGAAAGGCCCCCGGACCGGGATTTGAACCAGGGCAACCTGCTCCTTAAGAGGCAGCAGCTCTGCAGTTGCTCCACTGTGCTGCCCCCAAAATCATCTTGTGTAGGAAACATAAGCTTTATTGTTTTGAGTCATCTCCTGGATGCATCTGAATGTGGTGATTTTTGAAGCTGTGACTCCCGCCTCATTATAAAAATGAAATCTGTGCTCAGAATGTGTTGAGTTTGACTCTCAGCTACTATCACATTCACTTTCATCTCAGCATCTGTAAAAGTTATGTACATTTTTGTATTTGCTAAGGATGTTAAACTACAGTGGCCATCTTTGTCAGAGGAATTTAGGTAAAGGTTTATGGATGTTTATCACTGCTAATGTTGAAAGTGATGTTATCATGAGTGAGGTCAGAGGGTTGATCTTCCCTCTCAGAGAGGAGTCTGCAGGCCCCTGGTGTGGTCTGGAGGAGGAGCTGAAGTACCGGTACTATGAAAATACAGGTCGTTCCCGACTTACGAGCGAGTTCCGTTCCTACGAATCGCTCGTAAGATGAAAATTCGTATGTCGGAACCCGAAACATGTGTTGTTCGTAAGTCCGGATTTTTGGTCGTTAGTCGGAAAATGTATGCTAGCGCTGCGCCGAACACCCGTTTTTCAACACAAACGTACATAATGGTTCATAAACATACACAGAACTTTGTTTACAAACAGTTAGCTAACACACTTTCATCTAAAAACACATACCAGTGCTGTATTTTCCTGTACAACTTTACTGTTAGTTAGTCCGCTCGTAAGTCCGGAACGCCGTATGTCGATGACGTCGTAAGTCGGGGACGTGTACTTCCTGTCCCTTTTCTGTCTGGTTGCAGATTCTCATAACAAGGCACTGAGCATGCAACTGCATACATCTGTGAAAGCCTGTTTCACGACTGTCTGCCCTTGCAAGTAAATAGCGTTAAAAAATCTTCTTTGTGTGGCCCCTTTTTTTGTAAGTAGATACAGTAACACTGTATTATGATATTTATTTATCCAACAATCCTGACTCCAAAAGTTAACCATCCCTGTGTACGTCTGATTGTGACGTCCTGAGAGTCTCATCTGTTCTCTGGTTCACAGATAGATGAAGACAGCCAGGGAAAAACATTTATTACTTTGTTTTGCCTCTCGACTGTGAATGATAACAAAATAATGAAATAATCAGAAAAAAAAGACAAGAGTCTGAAGTGGACGTTCAGGCTCTGTGTCTGCAACAGCCTGTCCTAGAGACACAGTTTGTCCACATATCACTGTGAAAGAGCTGAATGATGTTTGTGTCCCTGCAGGAGGCATTGTGGAGGGAGCGGTGAAGAGCACACTGGGCATCAAGGACAAAGAAAAGAAGAAAGGAGGAATATTTGGAGGGGACAAAAACAAGGAAGAGGACAAAGGAGGAATCTTCTCCTTTGGACAAGACAAGAAGAAGAAGGAGGACAAAAAGGACGAAGGAGGGTTCTTCTCAAAGATCTTGCACAAAGGTGACAATGATGACAAGGGGAAGCCGAAGAAGTCAGGGTTCCAGGGGCTTTTTGCTGAAGGGGGGGAAGGAGGAGCCATGGAAGAAGGAGCCAAGGAAGGAGGAGCCAAGGAAGGAGGAGCCATGGAAGAAGGAGCCATGGAAGGAGGAGCCATGGGGGGAGGAGCCATGGGGGGAGGAGAAGCAGGAGGGGAGGAGAGTGGAGGCAGTGGACAACCTTTAGCTGTGACTGACAGAGGTACGTAGAGATTACATTTGTTTTTATATAGCTTCATGCTATTTATGTTTAAAGTACGTCGGTCTGTCTTAACCTAATTTAAAAGATGTCATTCAGAATGCAGGCAATTTGTGTTCAAACAATGCTTTTCTACTGTTTCAAAAATCACCATCCATAAACTCTACCTGATGAGAAGTATTCTAGATAACGTCTTGCCTAACCCTCCTGCTGGCCTTGGGTCAAAATGATCCACGATGCCTAAATTTTCAAACCGAGTCCTCATGGGTTATTTTGACCCAAGGCCAGCAGGAGGGTTATGTGTTGTGTTTAGTTGATGAACAACAAGTCTGACATCACGCTAGACATTAAATGTGGAGTTCCACAGAGATCTACTTTAGGCCTGACACATTTTTGATTTTGATCTCTACATGCTGCCTGTAGGAATCAATCTTCACAGCTTTGCTGACGACACCCAGCTTTATATTGCTGCTCAGTCTCCTGATGACCCACTACTGGGTTGTAAGTCCCTGGGCTTGAGGTATTTTAGGGCCCTATCAACATTTTAACACATAAAATTTCCAGTAGTGATTGTATACCCAGTTTGGTATACCCTCAAACAAGCTGCATTAAGGGTATGAAACGTGGGCTTCGTGTGGGCCCACCACCTGCATTGTGGATTGAGTTCGAGTAAGTAATGTCCACGGCACTGCTAACTCATGGTGGCATAAATCAGTTTTAGAGGCAAGGAGTTCACTTCGTCAGCAGGAAAGGAGTCGGAGGTTGTGTGTGAGGTACTAACCTGATCCCAAACCAGACCACCGTAGAAACCTGACCTCAAGCCCATAACCAACACAGAATCCTCAATCCAAACATGATCATTTATTTATTAACCTTCATTTAATCAGACAAATCCTGTTGAGATCACAGATCTCTTTTGCAAGAGAGGCCTGGGCCTGAAGGCAGCCCAACATGCATGTTTTTGAACTGTGGAAGAAAACCAGAGTACTCTGAGAAAACCCAAGCAAGCATGAGAAGAACATGCAAACTCCACACAGGAAGACCCCAGGTCCAACCGGGGTTTGAATCCAGGACCTTCTTGCTGTGACGCAACAGTGCTAACCACTGAACCTTTGTGCTGCCATCAGGAAGTTGCAGGACCAGAGTAGGACTCATTTTCAGCCCTGGAGTTTCATGACTCAGACTGGCCAACTTTAGATCAAGACCTATTATTATTAAAATCATGTAATTATAACCTTACATCAGGGGCGATTCTAGAATCTGCCCTTAAGGGGTACCTTAGCCCCCCAGTGCTGACAATGGCTCTTGAACTATGTGGTGGCCATTGATGTCAGACACATTTGCAATGTGGGGGTGACACACTGGTGGGTGAGGTTCTGGGGGTCCTCCCCCAGAAAATTTTGAATAAAGCAGATACCATTTCCTGCATTCTGGTGTACTGTATTTTAACAGTTGTTTAACATCCAGTTTTACCTACACAAGTAACATTTTATTCAATAACTATATTAGAGTTAATGGCACAACAAGAAGCAGCCTGACCAACAGCTCTCCTTGTGTGAATAGAGCACACTCTGCTTCTCTCACACATCCTAGCCACAGTCTAAGACATATAGCCTAAGTTTACTTTTATGGAAAAAAAGTCCCTAGTCAATATGAAAATACAAATAATAATAATCCCTTCTTCTTACCAATGGCCTAACATAAAGCAAAATGATCATCATCCATTGTGTTTATTAGTAGCTTAAAATACTTTGTACTGTACCTAGTTAAAATTCCAGTAGTGGGCTAGGTCTACTGTAACCTTATCCAGTTAGGGTCAAGAGACAGACATGTAGCATTAACACAGTATGAGCAACATTCAGGATAAGAACATTATCAAATATTTTACATGAGCGCTAAGATTGCTCCTCCCATGAGGAAATGTAACCCAGGGTGAGCTAACCTTGGACAAACAAACAAACAAACAAACAAACAAAGATAGCTGAAATGTGGAGGTAGTGAAGCTCACAGCTTTATCTGAGGCATTTAGTGAGGCATTTGTGTCTCATCAGCCAAGGCCTAAGGCAAAAAAGACAGGCATAATAAATTTAAAAATACATTCTAAGCTACTAATAACTTCAATTAGTTACTGCAATGGATGTTTACGTGCCACAGAGTGACACGGGACAAGACCACAGTGAACTCTTTATGTAAGAGTGTACATTTTACATTACACAACCTGTTAAACATTTTGTTTAGTTTCAACAAAGACTAAACTCGTGCAACCAGAAGTTACAGTATATATCTACATATAAAACACACAAAACAAAGCAGCTTTAAAGTGTGTGTGACATGATTTTGGAACTTTGCATAAAATGGCACAACATATACATGTATATCTTATATCATTCAACTATGTTCGTTGTTGCAAACAAAATGATAAATTAATGAGAATTTGTTTCAAAGTGAGTTTAAAATTTGCTCTGTGTTTCTTCACGGGACATCCGGGTACTTCCGCATGCGATTTCTGTGATGTACGAACAGCCCTCAGAGTGTGTGTTGGGTCAACTCTCAGCTAACTACCACAACAAACTTTACATCTGCAAAAATGGCAACGGTAGATTAGCTGTGTCAGCCATCTTGGATGTGTTTACCTCCAAACTTTAATCAACTGTTAGTGGTTACTTTCTGTCCACTGATTCATGAGATATTTTATTGACAGACATTTACAGGATCAGCAAACATGACTGGCGGCAGGAGGAACTTGTAGTCTGAGTTCCAGTAGTCTTGTGCCGCTCAAGGTGGCTGCATGTTGGAGTAGCTCTCTTACATTCATTCTGACATTTTGCTTTTGAAAACTTTATTTCCTCTTTTTTTTATGGATGTTTTTTTTACTGAAACCTTTTATACTTTTTGACGTTTGTTATGATGCATAACCATAACAACAAGGTGGTTTTCTACAACAGGGAGCTGCTGACTAACATCTCAAAAACTCAACTATTACCTCAAATAAAGCCCCAAATTGCAAATTAGTTGAAAAGGAGGTGCCATGGATGCATTTCTATCTACGTGGAGGTGGTGCTCAAGTGACTGACCGACGAGTTCTTGGAGGTAGTGGGAAATGTGGCTTGTGACAGCAGGAGGACCGAGATCGTTTCCCTGCACCTGCAGCTTCGTCCGCGGCGACGAGGGGCTAAGCAGGCTGCTGGTAGGAGTGGCCATTGCTGGGGGAGGAGCTCTGCCCAGCATTCAGGTGGTCCTGCTGCCCAAGAGGACTGAGAGGTCTGCTGGGTCTGGGTGGACGGATCGGCATCTACAGGCAGTTTCTTTAGATCCACTGTGGAACAGACCCCTACAAGAGATCCTTCCTGCCCACAGCCATCAGCCTCTATAACAACTCTAATGAAACTATGAGCTACATCAACAATGAATTTCCCTTTGGGATTAATAAAGTATTTTTTCACTGAATTGAATTGAACTTGGGCTCAGGTTTCAGAATGGTGAGAACAGAACCTGGGATGTTCTGTGAAGGAACGGTTCTGCTGTTTGATCTGAGGGACTAATGAAGTTGACAACTCACATGGGTACAGGTTCTGAACACTGGTTCTGTCTGTTTTAGTTCATGATGTTTCTTTGTTTCAGATCTGTTTGACGACCTGCTGGATGTGGCTGAAGAAACATCTGGAAAGTAAACCCATCAACCTGTAAAAACCTGAACTTGACCTCCAGGTCCACTGAGGAGAGGATGAGTTCTGGACCGGACTCTGAACTGTATCGACTCCTAGACCTGTTTTTATTCAAACTGGTCCTGTGTCTGAGAAAGTGAGACGACGTGCGAATGTACAGTATTTGTATTAAAAGGAATAAAAACATTTTAGTTCAGGTTTTGTCAAACTGGTTTAATCAAACATTTGTCAAACATTAGTGTTGAGAGTATGTGTATTTATGCACCGTGCTTTAATATTTTCATTTATTAATGTAGACTTTATAACTTGACCTACTCTCTCTTGTTGGTATTGATATTAAAATGTTTCCATGATCTTTCCTCTATAGCCTATTATAATCAGTCTTGATGTGACTGTCAGTAAGGAGACAGTCAAGAGACCTTTTTTATTATGCTCAGGGTTTGAAATGATGTATATTCACGTTTCCAGAGTCCTTGAGGTGTTTTCACCTTCCACAACTCCCCGATGTTTTCTGTGTGCAGCTGCTTTGATAACAGCTCGACAGTACAGGGGGCAGTGAGTAAACTGACACCAAGAGATTCTATAAACTAACAGGAAGTTCAGACCGAGTCAGAACCTCAGACAGGTGAAGGTACTGATAACTTGTAAATGCATTGATCTTCTGTGATTGCTAGCTGATCTCCAAAACTTTGTAATAAATGAGATGAAATCTACACACGATCGTTTGGGGAATCCCTTTTTTCCACAACAATTTTTGTTTTTTTCAATAACATACTGGTTTACGAGTCTGTAATTAAAAAAGTTCATTTCCTTTGAATTATAAAATATGTACAAGTCATTGTTTTGATCATAACCCAACCAGAAAGTTAAAACACTCAAACAGTGATGTCACGGGGGTGGGGGGTGTTATAAAAAATTGGTACCCACTCATTGGTGCCTATGCCAGTTAGTTTCAGTCTCTTGAGCCCCAAGCTTTGATTAGTAGGGTCTCAAACCTAAAAAAAAGTTTTTGATCAAATAAGAATTAAAAATATTATTTAAAAATAAAACCAAAAATCTTGTCCTCATAAGGAGCAAATCCAAAGTACTCAACATCAGGATGCAGAGGTTCAGCAGGCACTATGCAAAGTATGCGTGCATGTTACAGGTCCTTCTCAAAAAATTTGCATATTGTGATAAAGGTCAGTATTTTCCATAATGTAATGATAAAAATAAAACGTTCATATATTTTAGATTCATTGCACACCAACTGAAATATTTCAGGTCTTTTATTGTTTTAATACTGATGATTTTGGCATACAGCTCATGAAAACCCAAAATTTCTATCTCAAAAAATTAGCATATCATGAAAAGGTTCTCTAAACGAGCTATTAACCTAATCATCTGAATCAACGAATTAACTCTAAACACCTGCAAAAGATTCCTGAGGCTTTTAAAAACTCCCAGCCTAGTTCATTACTCAAAACCGCAATCATGAGTAAGACTGCCGACCTGACTGCTGTCCAGAAGGCCATCATTGACACCCTCAAGCAAGAGGGTAAGACACAGAAAGAAATATCTGAACGAATAGGCTGTTCCCAGAGTGCTGCATCAAGGCACCTCAGTGGGAAGTCTGTGGGAAGGGAAAAGTGTTGCAGAAAACGCTGCACAACGAGAAGAGGAGACCGGACCCTGAGGAAGATTGTGGAGAAGGGCCGATTCCAGAGCCACCGTGCACAGGTGTGTGCAGGAAATGGGCTACAGGTGCCGCATTCCCCAGGTCAAGCCACTTTTGAACAAGAAACAGCGGCAGAAGCGCCTGACCTGGACTACAGAGAAGCAGCACTGGACTGTTGCTCAGTGGTCCAAAGTACTTTTTTCAGATGAAAGCAAAGTTTGCATGTCATTCGGAAATCAAGGTGCCAGAGTCTGGAGGAAGACTGGGGAGAAGGAAATGACAAAATGCCAGAAGTCCAGTGTCAAGTACCCACAGTCAGTGATGGTGCCATGTCAGCTGCTGGTGTTGGTCCACTGTGTTTTATCAAGGGCAGGGTCAATGCAGCTAGCTATCAGGAGATTTTGGAGCACGTCATGCTTCCATCTGATGAAAAGCTTTATGGAGATGAAGATTTCATTTTTCAGCACGACCTGGCACCTGCTCACAGTGCCAAAACCACTGGTAAATGGTTTACTGACCATGGTATTACTGTGCACAGGTGAAGGTACTGATAACTTGTAAATGCATTGATCTTCTGTGATTGCTAGCTGATCTCCAAAACTTTGTAATAAATGAGATGAAATCTACACACGATCGTTTGGGGAATCCCTTTTTTCCACAACAATTTTTGTTTTTTTCAATAACATACTGGTTTACGAGTCTGTAATTAAAAAAGTTCATTTCCTTTGAATTATAAAATATGTACAAGTCATTGTTTTGATCATAACCCAACCAGAAAGTTAAAACACTCAAACAGTGATGTCACGGGGGTGGGGGGTGTTATAAAAAATTGGTACCCACTCATTGGTGCCTATGCCTGTTAGTTTCAGTCTCTTGAGCAGTCTAAATAAAAAAGTTTTTGATCAAATAGGAATTAAAAATATTATTTAAAAATAAAACCAAAAATCTTGTCCTCATAAGGAGCAAATCCAAAGTACTCAACATCAGGATGCAGAGGTTCAGCAGGCACTATGCAAAGTATGCGTGCATGTTACAGGTCCTTCTCAAAAAATTTGCATATTGTGATAAAGGTCAGTATTTTCCATAATGTAATGATAAAAATAAAACGTTCATATATTTTAGATTCATTGCACACCAACTGAAATATTTCAGGTCTTTTATTGTTTTAATACTGATGATTTTGGCATACAGCTCATGAAAACCCAAAATTTCTATCTCAAAAAATTAGCATATCATGAAAAGGTTCTCTAAACGAGCTATTAACCTAATCATCTGAATCAACGAATTAACTCTAAACACCTGCAAAAGATTCCTGAGGCTTTTAAAAACTCCCAGCCTAGTTCATTACTCAAAACCGCAATCATGAGTAAGACTGCCGACCTGACTGCTGTCCAGAAGGCCATCATTGACACCCTCAAGCAAGAGGGTAAGACACAGAAAGAAATATCTGAACGAATAGGCTGTTCCCAGAGTGCTGCATCAAGGCACCTCAGTGGGAAGTCTGTGGGAAGGGAAAAGTGTTGCAGAAAACGCTGCACAACGAGAAGAGGAGACCGGACCCTGAGGAAGATTGTGGAGAAGGGCCGATTCCAGAGCCACCGTGCACAGGTGTGTGCAGGAAATGGGCTACAGGTGCCGCATTCCCCAGGTCAAGCCACTTTTGAACAAGAAACAGCGGCAGAAGCGCCTGACCTGGACTACAGAGAAGCAGCACTGGACTGTTGCTCAGTGGTCCAAAGTACTTTTTTCAGATGAAAGCAAAGTTTGCATGTCATTCGGAAATCAAGGTGCCAGAGTCTGGAGGAAGACTGGGGAGAAGGAAATGACAAAATGCCAGAAGTCCAGTGTCAAGTACCCACAGTCAGTGATGGTGCCATGTCAGCTGCTGGTGTTGGTCCACTGTGTTTTATCAAGGGCAGGGTCAATGCAGCTAGCTATCAGGAGATTTTGGAGCACGTCATGCTTCCATCTGATGAAAAGCTTTATGGAGATGAAGATTTCATTTTTCAGCACGACCTGGCACCTGCTCACAGTGCCAAAACCACTGGTAAATGGTTTACTGACCATGGTATTACTGTGCACAGGTGAAGGTACTGATAACTTGTAAATGCATTGATCTTCTGTGATTGCTAGCTGATCTCCAAAACTTTGTAATAAATGAGATGAAATCTACACACGATCGTTTGGGGAATCCCTTTTTTCCACAACAATTTTTGTTTTTTTCAATAACATACTGGTTTACGAGTCTGTAATTAAAAAAGTTCATTTCCTTTGAATTATAAAATATGTACAAGTCATTGTTTTGATCATAACCCAACCAGAAAGTTAAAACACTCAAACAGTGATGTCACGGGGGTGGGGGGTGTTATAAAAAATTGGTACCCACTCATTGGTGCCTATGCCTGTTAGTTTCAGTCTCTTGAGCAGTCTAAATAAAAAAGTTTTTGATCAAATAGGAATTAAAAATATTATTTAAAAATAAAACCAAAAATCTTGTCCTCATAAGGAGCAAATCCAAAGTACTCAACATCAGGATGCAGAGGTTCAGCAGGCACTATGCAAAGTATGCGTGCATGTTACAGGTCCTTCTCAAAAAATTTGCATATTGTGATAAAGGTCAGTATTTTCCATAATGTAATGATAAAAATAAAACGTTCATATATTTTAGATTCATTGCACACCAACTGAAATATTTCAGGTCTTTTATTGTTTTAATACTGATGATTTTGGCATACAGCTCATGAAAACCCAAAATTTCTATCTCAAAAAATTAGCATATCATGAAAAGGTTCTCTAAACGAGCTATTAACCTAATCATCTGAATCAACGAATTAACTCTAAACACCTGCAAAAGATTCCTGAGGCTTTTAAAAACTCCCAGCCTGGTTCATTACTCAAAACCGCAATCATGGGTAAGACTGCCGACCTGACTGCTGTCCAGAAGGCCATCATTGACACCCTCAAGCAAGAGGGTAAGACACAGAAAGAAATTTCTGAACGAATAGGCTGTTCCCAGAGTGCTGTATCAAGGCACCTCAGTGGGAAGTCTGTGGGAAGGGAAAAGTGTGGCAGAAAACGCTGCACAACGAGAAGAGGTGACCGGACCCTGAGGAAGATTGTGGAGAAGGGCCGATTCCAGAGCCACCGTGCACAGGCGTGTGCAGGAAATGGGCTACAGGTGCCGCATTCCCCAGGTCAAGCCACTTTTGAACCAGAAACAGCGGCAGAAGCGCCTGACCTGGACTACAGAGAAGCAGCACTGGACTGTTGCTCAGTGGTCCAAAGTACTTTTTTCGGATGAAAGCAAAGTTTGCATGTCATTCGGAAATCAAGGTGCCAGAGTCTGGAGGAAGACTGGGGAGAAGGAAATGCCAAAATGCCAGAAGTCCAGTGTCAAGTACCCACAGTCAGTGATGGTCTGGGGTGCCATGTCAGCTGCTGGTGTTGGTCCACTGTGTTTTATCAAGGGCAGGGTCAATGCAGCTAGCTATCAGGAGATTTTGGAGCACTTCATGCTTCCATCTGCTGAAAAGCTTTATGGAGATGAAGATTTCATTTTTCAGCACGACCTGGCACCTGCTCACAGTGCCAAAACCACTGGTAAATGGTTTACTGACCATGGTATTACTGTGCACAGGTGAAGGTACTGATAACTTGTAAATGCATTGATCTTCTGTGATTGCTAGCTGATCTCCAAAACTTTGTAATAAATGAGATGAAATCTACACACGATCGTTTGGGGAATCCCTTTTTTCCACAACAATTTTTGTTTTTTTCAATAACATACTGGTTTACGAGTCTGTAATTAAAAAAGTTCATTTCCTTTGAATTATAAAATATGTACAAGTCATTGTTTTGATCATAACCCAACCAGAAAGTTAAAACACTCAAACAGTGATGTCACGGGGGTGGGGGGTGTTATAAAAAATTGGTACCCACTCATTGGTGCCTATGCCTGTTAGTTTCAGTCTCTTGAGCAGTCTAAATAAAAAAGTTTTTGATCAAATAGGAATTAAAAATATTATTTAAAAATAAAACCAAAAATCTTGTCCTCATAAGGAGCAAATCCAAAGTACTCAACATCAGGATGCAGAGGTTCAGCAGGCACTATGCAAAGTATGCGTGCATGTTACAGGTCCTTCTCAAAAAATTTGCATATTGTGATAAAGGTCAGTATTTTCCATAATGTAATGATAAAAATAAAACGTTCATATATTTTAGATTCATTGCACACCAACTGAAATATTTCAGGTCTTTTATTGTTTTAATACTGATGATTTTGGCATACAGCTCATGAAAACCCAAAATTTCTATCTCAAAAAATTAGCATATCATGAAAAGGTTCTCTAAACGAGCTATTAACCTAATCATCTGAATCAACGAATTAACTCTAAACACCTGCAAAAGATTCCTGAGGCTTTTAAAAACTCCCAGCCTGGTTCATTACTCAAAACCGCAATCATGGGTAAGACTGCCGACCTGACTGCTGTCCAGAAGGCCATCATTGACACCCTCAAGCAAGAGGGTAAGACACAGAAAGAAATTTCTGAACGAATAGGCTGTTCCCAGAGTGCTGTATCAAGGCACCTCAGTGGGAAGTCTGTGGGAAGGGAAAAGTGTGGCAGAAAACGCTGCACAACGAGAAGAGGTGACCGGACCCTGAGGAAGATTGTGGAGAAGGGCCGATTCCAGAGCCACCGTGCACAGGCGTGTGCAGGAAATGGGCTACAGGTGCCGCATTCCCCAGGTCAAGCCACTTTTGAACCAGAAACAGCGGCAGAAGCGCCTGACCTGGACTACAGAGAAGCAGCACTGGACTGTTGCTCAGTGGTCCAAAGTACTTTTTTCGATGAAAGCAAAGTTTGCATGTCATTCGGAAATCAAGGTGCCAGAGTCTGGAGGAAGACTGGGGAGAAGGAAATGCCAAAATGCCAGAAGTCCAGTGTCAAGTACCCACAGTCAGTGATGGTCTGGGGTGCCATGTCAGCTGCTGGTGTTGGTCCACTGTGTTTTATCAAGGGCAGGGTCAATGCAGCTAGCTATCAGGAGATTTTGGAGCACTTCATGCTTCCATCTGCTGAAAAGCTTTATGGAGATGAAGATTTCATTTTTCAGCACGACCTGGCACCTGCTCACAGTGCCAAAACCACTGGTAAATGGTTTACTGACCATGGTATTACTGTGCACAGGTGAAGGTACTGATAACTTGTAAATGCATTGATCTTCTGTGATTGCTAGCTGATCTCCAAAACTTTGTAATAAATGAGATGAAATCTACACACGATCGTTTGGGGAATCCCTTTTTTCCACAACAATTTTTGTTTTTTTCAATAACATACTGGTTTACGAGTCTGTAATTAAAAAAGTTCATTTCCTTTGAATTATAAAATATGTACAAGTCATTGTTTTGATCATAACCCAACCACAAAGTTAAAACACTCAAACAGTGATGTCACGGGGGTGGGGGGTGTTATAAAAAATTGGTATTGGTGCTGGTGCCTACTGCCAGTTAGTTTCAGTCTCTTGAGCCCCAAGCTTTGATTAGTAGGGTCTCAAACCTAAAAAAAAGTTTTTGATCAAATAGGAATTAAAAATATTATTTAAAAATAAAACCAAAAATCTTGTCCTCATAAGGAGCAAATCCAAAGTACTCAACATCAGGATGCAGAGGTTCAGCAGGCACTATGTATGCGTGCATGTTACAGGTCCTTCTCAAAAAATTTGCATATTGTGATAAAGGTCAGTATTTTCCATAATGTAATGATAAAAATAAAACGTTCATATATTTTAGATTGATTGCACACCAACTGAAATATTTCAGGTCTTTTATTGTTTTAATACTGATGATTTTGGCATACAGCTCATGAAAACCCAAAATTCCTATCTAAAAAAATTAGCATATCATGAAAAGGTTCTCTAAACGAGCTATTAACCTAATCATCTGAATCAACAAATTAACTCTAAACACCTGCAAAAGATTCCTGAGGCTTTTAAAAACTCCCAGCCTGGTTCATTACTCAAAACCGCAATCATGGGTAAGACTGCCGACCTGACTGCTGTCCAGAAGGCCATCATTGACACCCTCAAGCAAGAGGGTAAGACACAGAAAGAAATTTCTGAACGAATAGGCTGTTCCCAGAGTGCTGTATCAAGGCACCTCAGTGGGAAGTCTGTGGGAAGGGAAAAGTGTGGCAGAAAACGCTGCACAACGAGAAGAGGTGACCGGACCCTGAGGAAGATTGTGGAGAAGGGCCGATTCCAGAGCCACCGTGCACAGGCGTGTGCAGGAAATGGGCTACAGGTGCCGCATTCCCCAGGTCAAGCCACTTTTGAACCAGAAACAGCGGCAGAAGCGCCTGACCTGGACTACAGAGAAGCAGCACTGGACTGTTGCTCAGTGGTCCAAAGTACTTTTTTCAGATGAAAGCAAAGTTTGCATGTCATTCGGAAATCAAGGTGCCAGAGTCTGGAGGAAGACTGGGGAGAAGGAAATGCCAAAATGCCAGAAGTCCAGTGTCAAGTACCCACAGTCAGTGATGGTGCCATGTCAGCTGCTGGTGTTGGTCCACTGTGTTTTATCAAGGGCAGGGTCAATGCAGCTAGCTATCAGGAGATTTTGGAGCACTTCATGCTTCCATCTGCTGAAAAGCTTTATGGAGATGAAGATTTCATTTTTCAGCACGACCTGGTACTTGCTCACAGTGCCAAAACCACTGGTAAATGGTTTACTGACCATGGTATTACTGTGATCAATTGGCCTGCCAACTCTCCTGACCTGAACCCCATAGAGAATCTGTGGATATTGTGAAGAGAAAGTTGAGACGCAAGACCCAACACTCTGGATGAGCTTAAGGCCATCGAGAGTGGGGCAAATGAGGGTGGAGGCAGGTGTTGGTGTTTTAACGTTCTCAGTTCTCACTCACATTTTGATGTTGCTGGTACCAGGAGTTGAACCAGCGATCTTCTGATCACAGGCCCACCTTCTCCAACCTCTGCGCCGATCACGTTAAACTGGACTGTGTTCATCAGGAAAACCAGTAGTAAAATAACCTGAGCTGCACCGATCAACTCGTGCTGCCAAAAGTTTTCAAATTTTTACAACTGTACAATAACTTTTAGTTCCAGTGTGCCACCCCACGATTTTCAATGTCCCCCGTCCCCCACCCAATACTTTTCTGGAATCGCTCCTGAAAACAAACTTTATAAGTACAAATGTTTGTACACACCGTACCGTTGTACAAGTTTCTGATCCTGTGGGTGGGGCCAAGATGGTGTAGTGGCTAGGGAATCAGACTTGGGATCCGAAGGACCCAGGTTTAAACCCCGGCCACGGCACACCTTGGGGTGTCTATGAGTGCACATCTATTTTCCCCAGCTCCCCGGGCGCTGACCACGGCTGCTCACTGCACCACCTGGTGGTGGTTGGGTTAAATGCAGAGACCAATTTCGTCTGTCAAGTATGGGAAACATACACAGATGACAAAAATGTGATTTATTTATTTAATACTCATGAAAGTGTTCAAACATCAGAGTCCTGAGACCTCCTCAGGAGGAGCCGCGTGATGTCTCCTCTCAGCTGAGCCATCAGGACCTGCATCAGCCGGGTCCAGGGAACCCTCCGTGGAGACCTGAAGAAATGCAAAACCTGATGAAACATGTAAAATAACACGACAGCAGCTGATGCCTCTGAGATGGAGTACATGGATCAGAACCGGAGCTTCTGAGAACAGCTGGTACCAGCTGTTCAGGTGGCGCAGAAGAGGATTCTGGGAGAATAGATCAGAGCGTCCTGTTTCACCAGCAGGAGGTTCTGGCCCCAAACCAAAGACTGCTGCTGTGTTTCAGGAGTTACACAAAAGTACTCAAATGTAAATACTTGTACTCAGTTGATCCAAATCTTTTTGCTGCATCTGATGATTCATTTCCACCTCGGAGACCTGATGTTTATTGATTTATCAGAAATAAATCTGAGCCTCCTCCTCCAACAAAACTCTGAAGGTCCAACTAACAGAAATCATCTGATCTGTTTGTTTTCAGAGATGAAACTTTTCTTACTCGTGAAGCTTTAAAAAAAAAAAAAAAAAGCTAAACGTGATGTTTATGTCAGACTTCTGATTTTATGTGTTTTTTCATTTCATGGTTTGTTTTGATTTGAAACTTTAGAGAAAATCAAAGAAACATCCATCCATCCATTATCTTTTACCCGCTTCTTCCTTTTCAGGTCATGGGGGGGTCACTGGTGTCCATACAGCCATCACTGTGCACAGGGCGGGGTACACCCTGGACAGGTCACATCCATTCATTCAACCTTTATTTAAACAGATAAGTCACATTGAGCCTCGAAGACTCGTTTACAAGTGAGATCTGTTGGACAGACAATAAAAGTGGTGAAAAATGACACATAGGGTTGGCAGACAAAAAAATGTCCCAACACATTTTTGACCTCTGAAGGTCAAAAATGTGTTGATGAAAAAAAGTCTCGCACACAAGCACAAAGTGACGCCGACATTACGCAGAGGGCAGGGAGGACTCAAAGGCAGTTGAGCAGCCAGCTCATAGATCTGTGCACACTCATGGGGGGGGAGCTGCCAAGGTCGGCCAGAGGCGAGAGTCCTGAAATGATGACAGAATGTTTATTCAGCTGGGCTCCTCTGAAAAGTCCGTGGAATTCCTCAGTAGCAGGTTTGGGAGGGGGGATGAGAGCATCTGGTTTACAAAACTTCTCAGGCGTGTTGAGATAAGACGGCCTATCAAGGCCAGTCGGGGAGCCGAATGTCAGATAAACACGATTGTTTTGGGAACAGGCAGAACTTTAATGACATCTACCTTCAGTCTGTGTCGGTCCACTCGCTTCAGAAAATGTCCAAATTAAAATGATCATACAAATGGAACAAGCCTCAGAAAATCCCTGAGATCTAATCCATTCAGCCAAAAGTCTGGTTTCTCGAGACATGAACCAAGCCATCATGTAAGGCAGGCAGCCTGACCAGGTCCAGATTTGCTGCCGACGTCTTCCTTGTGTGTTGATAGACCAGGAACCAGCCAAATCCAAAAAGCAGGAACCAGTTATCATAAATCCAATTAAATATGTGTCCTTAAGATCCACAGATGACAGCAGAGATAGACACGTCATCAAGTCTTCCAAGTCGATGAGATATCCAGCTGTGTGCATGCCAACAGGGCAAATCGGCTCGCCTACAGCCTGTCTTCTTTTTGAAGAAATGTTATCAGTTGTGTTGAGGGACCAACTGACCAAATTGAAGTCCATAGTTATGATTCGGAAGATTTTGTAGAAGAGAGGCTCTCAGACAGTTTCACAGACAAGACAAAGTAAAAGCAAGCGGAGACCGAGAGGAGACGTCCGCCCTTGAGAAGAGCAAGTGTTGAATGACACAGGTACATCACAGCACAGAAACATTAAATTCAATAAAAATAAAAGCAAAACAAACGTTTTCCTGAGTTTTCTTAATATAAAAGATAAAATGGAACTTTGATTTCTCACAAAACAAACACGAATGATCATGTGATCAGGAATGAACCAACACTAATATCTATCTATGAGTGCACATCTATTTTCCCCAGCTCCACGAGCGCGTCAACGCTGCTCACTGCACCACCTGGTGGTGGTTGGGTTAAATGCAGAAGACCAATTTCGTCTGTCAAGTATGGGAAACATACACAGATGACAAATGTGACAAATTATTATTATTATTTTATACAAAGAGATCAATCACAGAAAACATTTGATCAGCTCTGCCCATTTTATGTGCATCAGCATCTTAGTTAAAATGATGAGATGTAAAATAATTTCTCCGCTTCCTGCAGGAACTTCTCCAACCTTGATCTGGACCCACATTAGTGGACTCGGAGAACCAACCCCTCAACCTAAGCCCCGCCTCTTCAGTGGTGCTGTTTGGGTCTTTAGTTGTCAGCAGGGCTGAAGGTCCAGCAGCGTGAAGTCCTGACTAATGATGACGCTGTTCTCATCACACAGGAAGTGGCTCCGCAGGGTGATGGTGGAATTCTTGGGTCGGGCGAGGAGGTTCTGGATCCGTTCTGCTGCCACCTCGATGTGTTTCCTCTGAGATCCTGGACCTGGAAGTTAAGATCTGTTTACTTTTAGGAGCTGAGAGGTGGATCAGCACACCTGAGCATCTCCAGGGACCCGACTGACCAACCTGAGCTCCTCTGGAGTCTGTCAGGTGGAGCGCCCAGGATGTTCTGCAGAGGAACCGGAGGAACCTGAACACAGAGGTGGCTGCAGCCCTGCTCGCTGACCGTCATCACACCCGGCCTGTGGAACACACAGGAGAGGTGAGGAAACCCTGGACCCCTACAACCCCACCTGATGACATCACTGATGACCTCAGCAGCACCTGTAGAAGCGGCGCACCGCGGTGTGGGGCAGACAGGGGTAACACGGGGTGTAGATCTCGTTGGCGTCGGTATCGAGCTCCACGGAGCAGCGGGCGCAGCCGGTGTAGGTGACGTCACCGCTCAGCGCCGCCAGGATGGCGTCCAGCGGCGTCAAGCAGTCCAGGACCGGCTGAGGTGGGTTCTGGGAGGACGGAGCATCCTGGAACTGGAACGTCAGAACCTGGACTCTGAGCTCCACCTCACCTGGAGCAGAAAGAAAAAGTGGGTTCAGGGTTCTGATGAGCAGGTTTGTGTTCAGTGGCGGAGCTAGAGGGGGGGCCGGGGGGGGGCAGTGCCCTCCCAACCATCTGATTGGCCCCCCCAGAATTTTTTTTTTTTTCTTTTTTTTTTTTGTACTTCATTGTGTGTTTTATGAGTGTGGACAAAGTCAAACACTAAAGCTGTTTAGAAAAAGGTTATGTTGTTTATTTTCTTAAAGGGACAGAAATGTTTGTGAAACCTTGTTTTCGTACCAGTTTGAAGGAGCGGTGTACAATAATTCAGGGAATAAGATTGTGGAATGGTCTGGAAGAAAATGTTAAAACAGCCAGATCTCTGTACAGGTAGTCCTCGACTTACGAGCGCTCTTACATACGAGGTCCCGGACTTACGAGCTGGCGAAAGAGAAGTAAATTTGTAAAAAATACAGCACTTTTTTGTGTTTTTAGATGAAAGTGTGTTAGCTAACCGTTTGGAAACACGTTTCCGACCATGTTTATGAACTAATATGAACGTTTTTGATGAAAAACGAGTGTTCGTAGTAGCGCTAGCATAAATGTTCCAACTTACGAGCGAAAATCCGGACTTACGAGAACACGTGCTTTGTGTTCCAACTTACGAATTTTCGTGTTACGAGCAACTCGCAGGAACGGAACTCACTCGTAAGTCGGGGACTACCTATATACTGTATATTTAAGAGATTGTTAAAAGGGATTTTTTTTAAAGAATATGAAAAACTAGCATAAGAATTTATATTAATCGTTGTTTGAGTTGATGTAGTCTTTAATTTGGTGATATAGTTAACTTTGTTCTTTGGTAAATTATTGTTGTGAGTATCTTTGGGTAAAAAGGGGCAGAGATTATAAGATTATTCTTCATCTGCTGCCTTTCATTTTATTTTGAATGTATGTTTTTTTATTTTTTGAGTTGTTACTTGATTTTAATGAAATGAATAAAATTTAAATAAATAAATAATAAATAAAAAGACTTGATTTCTAAACTTAAAAATATTTAGATCACAGATCAAAAGTTTAAACTGAGAGAATGTATCATTTTAAGGGAAAAATATGTTGTTTCAAAATTTCATAGCGTCAACAAATCTCAAAAAAGTTGGGACAAGTCCATTTTTACCACTGTAAGTGGACCCCTTACCGATAGCCTTGGCCCCCCCCTCGGCCCCCCCAGCAATAAAAGTCTAGCTCCGCCACTGTTTGTGTTCTGGTTTTGACAGAACTGGACTTACCGCTGTACTTCTGGGACAGCAGCGTGTCCACGTCCAGCTCCACCGGACCGCTGCTTCCTGTCTGACGACGCCGAGCCCGACAGAAGTCCTGCAGCCGGGGGTCAGTCTGGTCCAGGGCCCGGACAGAGCTCCAGGAGGTGGAGTGCAGCTCCAGGAGGTCCGAGGTCCAACCTTCTCTCACCAGGAGGACGTGGAAGTCCCACACAGCACCTGAGGAGCCCAAACACAGCCCGCCCATCAGAGGGTTGATCCGGCCAGGAAACGGCTGGTTCTGACCCGCTTCTATACCTGGGTCTCTGCTGAAGAGAGGCAGCCAGTCCAAAGCAGCCCCCCACAGCAGCAGCGCCCCCTGCTGGCCGTCGGACTGCTCCACAACCAGAACCGCCTTCAACTGGACCGCAGACCTGAAGTGAGACTCAGCCGTGGTTCTCCAATCTGACAAAGATCAGAACAGTCAGTCCAACCTGGGTCAACCAGAACCGGTCAGGACGAGAAATGTTTGACCTCTGTGAACCCAACAAAACACAAAACAACTTTATTTAAACAAGACTCTTGAACAAACTTTACGAGGAACTAGAAACAAGTTCCTAACAGGAAGCTGGACCTACTGACAAGATGGCCGACATGAAGATGAACAGACTGGAGACGAAAAGTCAAGAGATCCAAACAAATGTTACAGCTGCTGCCAGAGGCTCACGCGTGTCACCATGGTAACCACACACCTGTGTTCATCCCTCCCTGACTGCACTTTAAATAAGACAGACAGAAACACGGAGAAAAAATAAGCCTCGGGCGAAGAGTATCAGCAGAAAACTACGAGTCTGATCCGAGAACTATTGAGCCGAGAGCAGCAGGATGTTCTGATGGGTCCACGGGTTCTGTTTGATGGTTCTACAGCGTAAAAGAGGCTTCACTTCCTGTTTGAAGAGAAAACTCTGAGCTCAGCTACAATCAGAGCTGGTCTTTGGTGCAGGGACGAGGTCATTTAGGCCTCCTGGTGGAGAGGAGGTCCCAGTGCAGACGTGTCATCTTTACTAACAGCAGTAATGTCAGTTATCCTCACTAGAGGCCAAGCAAGTGGGGAGTGGTGGCGCAGAGGCTAAAGAAGGTCTGTGATCAGAAGGTCGGCGGTTCAACTCCCCAAACCGACAACGTCAAAATGTGGGTGGGAAAGACAAATCACCCACACATACCTCCACCCTCATTTGCCCCACCCTGGGCCCTTGAACAAGACCTTTAACCTCCTCCATCTGATCCCAGGGCACCCAAGATGGCAGCTCTCTGCTCCACACCGAGGGCTGTGGTAGCTCGGTGGTCTGTGGTTACATCAGAAAGGACATCCGGCGTAAAAACAATTGTCAAGTCTTCATGTGAGTTTGTTCACTGAGGCTCCTGAGGAAGGGAGCAGCTGAAAGAAGAAGAAAAGGCTAAGCTGAAAACAAACTGCAACTAAAAGACTGTGGTTCCATTAGTGA
>JBBPBX010030965.1:0-17319 GCA_038048925.1 Garcialebias charrua | reverse complement strand
TCTATAGACATTTCTGAGATATCTAGAGACATTATGAAGATATCTAGAGACATTATGGAGACATCCAACTCTAGATATCTCCTAAATATCTCTGGATGTCTCCAGAATGTCTTTAGATGTCTCCAGAACATGTCTGAATGTCTCCAGAATGTCTCTAGAATGTCCAGCCTACATCCCAGAATGTCTGGATGTCTCAAAAATGCCAAAATCTCGACCGACTGAGTTTAGTAGGAACAGATACACAATGGCAGGTCAAGAATCACATGTTAAGATAGAAATAGTATCAAATGAAAACTATTCACTTTTAACAATTCATTTAAGAAATGAGGTCAGTTTGTCCTCTAGTAGTCTAAGTCTATAGCAGCAGAACAAGACAACACTAACTATAGGATTTATGAAAAAGTAAAGTGTTAATCCCAGTCTTCAAACTGGACAATGTGTCAGCCTCATGGACACAAACTGGAAGTTGGTTCCACAAGAGAGGAGCCTGACAACTGAAAGATCTTCCTCCATTCTGCTGCTGGAAACTCTAGGAACCACAAGTAAACCTGCAGTCTGAGAGTGAAGTGCTCTGTTAGCAAAATATGGAACAATAAGATCTGTAATATAAGATGGAGCTAGGTTGTTGAGAGCTTTGTAGGTTAGAAGTAAGATTTTGAATTCAGTTCTGGATTTGACAGGGAGCCAGTGGAGAGAAGCTAAAACTGGAGAGACATGATCTCTCCCAGTAACTCCAGTTAAGACTCTGGCAGCAGCATGTTGGATCAACTGAAGACTTTTTAAAGAAGTATTTGGACACCCAGATAACAAACCATTGCAATAGTCCAGTCTAGACGTGACAAATGCATGAACCAGTTTTTCTGCATCATTTTTAGATGTTACTAATTTTTGTGATATTACGCAGGTGGAAGAAGGAGGTTCTAGTAACATTTTTAATAAAAGAATGTTAAGATCCTCATCTGGCTCTGTCTGCAAAGTGTCAGTTTCATTACAGAGGTTTTCATCTGAAGGACTTGTGGTGAGTAAATCTGAACTCACCGTCTTGACTCTGTCTTTAGAAAAATAAACAAGAGTCTAAAATCATAAAGCAGAAGCAGAGGTGGGGGTAAAATGTTTGAGGGGATAAAAGCTGAGAGATTGAGTTTTGTTTGAGACAACCATCTTTAATACAAAACTTAACCCTTTAAAATGGTTGGTTTTTGGACTGGGGTTGGTTTTGGACTGAGGTCGTTCTTGGACTGGGGTCAGTCAGTCTTGGAATGGGTCGTCTTGGACTGAGGTCGGTCTTAGACTGGGGTCTGTCTTGGACTGCGGTCAGTCTTGGACTGGGGTCTGTCTTGGACTGGGGTCTGTCTTGGACTACGGTCAGTCTTGGACTGGGGTCTGTCTTGGACTACGGTCAGTCTTGGACTGGGGTCTGTCTTGGACTGGGGTCTGTCTTGAACTGCGGTCTGTCTTGGACTGAGGTCAATCTTGGACTGAGGTCAATCTTGGACTGGGCTCGGTCTTAGACTGGGGTCTGTCTTGGACTGGGGTCTGTCTTGGACTGGGGTCTGTCTTGAACTGCGGTCTGTCTTGGACTGAGGTCAATCTTGGACTGGGTTGTCTTGGACTGGGCTCGGTCTTAGAAAAAGGTCAGTCTTGGACAGGGTCAGTCTTGGACAGGGGTTAGTCTTGGACTGGGATCGGTCTTGGACTGAGGTCAGTCTTGGACTGTGGTCTGTCTTGGACGGGTCTATCTTGGACTGGGGTCGGTCTTGGACTGACGTCAATCTTGGACTGGGCTCGGTCTTAGACAGAAGTCGGTCTTGGATCGGTCAGTCTTGAGCTGGGGTCAGTCTTGGGCTGGGGTTAGTCTTGGACTGGGATCGGTCTTGGACTGGGATCGGTCTTGGACTGAGGTTGGTCTTGGACTGAGGTTGGTCTTGGACTGAGGTTGGTCTTGGACTGGGGTCAATCTTGGACCGGGGTCAGTCTTGGACTTAGTTCGGTCTTGGACTAGGGTCGATCTTGGACTGGGGTCTGTCTTAGACTGAGGTCAGTCTTGGACTGGGGTCTGTCTTGGACTAGGGTCTGTCTTGGACTGCGGTCTGTCTTGGACTGGGGTCTATCTTGGACTGGGGTCGGTCTTGGACTGACGTCAATCTTGGACTGGGTCGTCTTGGACTGGGCTCGGTCTTAGACAGAAGTCGGTCTTGGACGGGGTCAGTCTTGGGCTGGGGTCAGTCTTTGGCTGGGGTTAATCTTGGACTGGGATCGGTCTTGGACTGAGGTCGGTCTTGGACGGGGTCGGTCTTGGACTGGCGTTGGTCTTGGACTGGGATCGGTCTTGAACTGAGGTCGGTCTTGGACTGAGGTCAGTCTTAGATTCAGATCGGTCTTGGACTGGAGTCGGTCTTGAACCGAGGTCGGTCTTGGACTGAGGTCGGTCTTGGACTGAGGTTGGTCTTGGACTGGGGTCAATCTTGGACCGGGGTCGGTCTTGGACTGAGTTCGGTCTTGAACTGGGATCGGTCTTGGACTGGGGTCTGTCTTAGACTTAGGTAGGTCTTAGACTAAGGTCGGTCTTGGACTAGGGACAGTCTAGGACTGAGGTCGATCTTAGACTGAGGTCGATCTTAGACAGACATCGACTGGGGTCAGTCTTGACTGAGGTCAGTCTTGGACTGGGGTCGATCTTAGACAGACATCGACTGGGGTCAGTCTTAACTGAGGTCAGTCTTGGACTGGGGTCGATCTTAGACAGACATCGACTGGGGTCAGTCTTGGACTGGGGTCGGTCTTGGACTGGGGTCAGTCTTGGACTGGGGTCGGTCTTGGACTGAGGTCGATCTTTTTTTTTTCATTCAACCTTTATTCAGGCAATAGGCAGGTTAATCCCATTGAGCCTCGATGACTCATTTACAAGAGAGACCTGGCTACAAACTAAAGAATGATGACAACAGCAAAAGTAGAATTTCCTTGAACAATCAACAATAGACAATCATAAAAGAGAAATACAGATTTTTTTGATAAGTTAAAACAAATATGTCAAAGTAGAAAAACAGACAGATTATAAGGCAAATGTAGAAAATCAAAAACAGGAACATGTCTGCATTGGTTCCTGTTTTTGATTTTCTACATCTGCCTTATAATCTGTCTGTTTTGACTGAGGTCGGTCTTAGACTGGGGTCAGTCTTGGACTGGGGTCAATCTTAGACTGAAGTCGGTCTTAGACTGGGGTCAGTCTTGACTGAGGTCATTCTTGGACTGAGGTCAGTCTTGGACTGGGGTCGGTCTTGGACTGGGGTCAATCTTAGACTGAAGTTGGTCTTAGACTGGGGTCAGTCTTGACTGAGGTCAGTCTTGGACTGAGGTCAGTCTTGGACTGGGGTCGGTCTTGGACTGGGGTCAATCTTAGACTGAAGTTGGTCTTAGACTGAGGTCAGTCTTAGATTCAGATCGGTCTTGGACTGGAGTCGGTCTTGAACCGAGGTCGGTCTTGGACTAAGGTTAGTCTTGGACTGAGGTTGGTCTTGGACTGGGGTCAATCTTGGACCGGGGTTGGTCTTGGACTGAGTTCGGTCTTGAACTGGGATCGGTCTTGGACTGTGGTCTGTCTTAGACTTAGGTCGGTCTTAGACTGAGGTCGGTCTTGGACTGGGGTCAGTCTTGGACTGAGGTCGATCTTATACTGAGGTTGATCTTAGACAGACATCGACTGGGGTCAGTCTTGACTGAGGTCAGTCTTGGACTGGGGTCGATCTTAGACAGATATCGACTGGGGTCAGTCTTGACTGAGGTCAGTCTTGGACTGGGGTTGATCTTAGACAGACATCGACTGGGGTCAGTCTTGGACTGGGGTCGGTCTTGGACTGGGGTCAGTCTTGGACTGGGGTCAGTCTTGGACTGAGGTTGATCTTTTTTTTTTCATTCAACCTTTATTTAGGCAGGTTAATCCCATTGAGCCTCGATGACTCATTTACAAGAGAGACCTGGCTACAAACTAAAGAATGATGACAACAGCAAAAGTAGAATTTCCTTGAACAATCAACAATAGACAATCATAAGAGAGAAATACAGATTTTTTTTGATAAGTTAAAACAAATATGTCAAAGTAGAAAAACAGATAGATTATAAGGCAAATGTAGAAAATCAAAAACAGGAACAAGTCTGCATTGGTTCCTGTTTTTGATTTTCTACATCGGCCTTATAATCTGTCTGTTTTGACTGAGGTCGGTCTTAGACTGGGGTCAGTCTTGACTGAGGTCATTCTTGGACTGAGGTCAGTCGTGGACTGGGGCCAATCTTAGACTGAAGTTGGTCTTAGACTGGGGTCAGTCTTGACTGAGGTCATTCTTGGACTGAGGTCAGTCGTGGACTGGGGCCGGTCTTGGACTGGGGTCAATCTTAGACTGAAGTTGGTCTTAGACTGGGGTCAGTCGTGGACTGGGGTCGGTCTTGGACTGGGTTCGGTCTTGGACTGAGGTCGGCCTTGGACTGGGGTCAGTTTTGGACTCTGTACCATCTCATTACCTGCCTTCCTGATTTTAGGTCTAACAACTCCAACAGGTGCCCTTCAGACTTGGACTCTTACTAGTCTTTGGGGCAGCAGTCACATCTGTGGTTCCTCTTATTTGCATGCTGTCAGACTTTTATGTAAAAACAGAGTAGCTGGTGCAAGAACCGGATGCTTGCCACCCCCACCCCCCACCAGCTGAACAAACCGAGCCACATCGGCGACAGGTGACACCTCTTGATGGGCCTATCCAAACGACGCTGATGCACTTTGCATTGGAAATGAGGCACATCTGTAGCTATGTTTCCATCCAATTTAAATTCGATTTTTGAGCGAATTTTAGAAAATTTCGCTAAAATGTAAATTAAAATTATGAGGATCAGAAGTGTTTCCATTAAACTGGCTTGAAGCGCATCTGCAATGCCACGCAAAGCGTCTCTACGTCAGACGTCAGCGTCATTACGTCACACGTCAGCGCCATACGTCAGACGTCAGCGTTACGCACTTCCACAGTAAACAGGAAGTAGCGTTTGAAAACAGACATCTCGGCAAAATGGAGAGAATATTTCAGGTATGTGTTGCTATCGGGCAAGTTGTATTTATTCTGTCATGCCAACTAGTTTTAGCGATGTTACATGTTGTCCGGAGCGGAAACAGCTGATCAGTCACGTGACGTGAATGTTCGCTGCGGCAGAACTGAGTCGGCTAATCTGTTTCCATCTGTCGTTTAGCCGACTCAGCTCTGAATCGACTCCCCAAAAACTACCTCAAGCGAGCGTATAAACTTTAGAGCGACTTAGAGGAAGTTAACTCGAATTATGCCGTTTCCATTTAGCTTTTCTGATGCGATGCTTCATAATGCGCACCTAGAAACCTTGATGGAAACACGCCTTGTGTGATGACACCTGTGGCTCAGGAGCAAATCCACACCGGGTGTTGCACAAATCACTGGTAGCAGCTTTACATCTTCCACTTAGGTGTTGCGCCCCGGCGGGGCGGCCGTCTTTGTGTGTGTTTGGTTAGACAAAGCGTATCGGCTTTCAGTCCAAACCGCACGGCTGAAACGAGACGCGCCGGGACAGAAAACACTGCATCAACAATCACCCCGCACTCGCAAGGAAAGGTATCCTCTACCTCGGCAACAGGCCCCATCAATTTTAAATGTAGCCTAGTTACCCATGGCCCCCTCCTCCCCGTTTCCTCCTTTCTTATCTTCCTCTCCATCCTTCTATCTTCTAGGTCCCGGTGGGGAAGCATAGGGAGATGGGAAGCTATAAATAGCTCCAGCTACCCTCGGGCAGAGAGTCAGTCATCTCAAACTAACGCAGCTTCTTCTCAAAAACAATCTCGCAATCAGCGCCGCAAACGGGGAGGAGCGCGAGCGGCGCTGATGGTGGCGACGGCAAACCAGGCCCGTTCTTGGCATGGACGCCAAGCGGAATAATTGAAAGAAGTCTTTGTTACGCGGGAGAAATGAGAACGAGCCGTCTGTCCGTGGCAGAGGAGGGGCAGGAAGGATGCTCCGGCCTCATTACATTCAGAGCACTTCCGTTCTGGCGGCTTCGTCCGGGGTGACTCCGGCGAACAAGGTGAACCAGACAGGAACAATACGATTAATCAACCGCGCCTCTCCTTCGAGAGCCTTTTCCTCTGGTTGCACATTTGCTTCCTGAGGGCACCGACTGACGTCACGGTGCCTGAGAAAAGAGAACGGGTGACCCCTGTGCGAGCTTCCACCAGTTTGAGTCCCGTGAACGTTTGGGAGCGACCATCTGACCCTCGTCTCGTGCAGCTGGAGCCGGAAAAGCCCGGTGGCGACGCACTTCAGTCCTGAAGTTACCGTACTTACAGATACCGTACTTACTGTGCAAAACGTCAGAGTGGGGAAAACGAAAACTTTAAAGAATTTTAAAGGATCCAACTAGTTGGAACAAACAAACGTATCTGATGAACAATGCAGCCATAAAAACCAGACTGTTGTTGCCGTTTCATTTTCTCTGCAGTGCATTCTGGGTAAATCACTGGTGCGACTTACTCTGAAGAACTTCATTATTAAACCACAGCGAGAACCAACGTTTTTATGACCAAAACAGAACTATTGAGGCTAGTTTTATTAAGAACAATTCAAAATTCATTTGAATAATAAAAACGATTTGGCTGGGTCCACCTGCACCTAGGCCTGTCACGATAACGAACGCTGCTGGGTGATTAACCCTTTTCGCTATAGTGTTGTGCGCATTTTACGCTTGTGGAATGCAGTCAGTGGATGTTTTATGACCAAAGAGTGAATGAATGCAACATGAAACCCATTTTTCCGATTTCCTCCAACTCACCACATTTCTGAAGCAACCAATCAGAAAGCATTTCGGCCATTTTGATTTGAGATCGCAACATTTTTGCAAGTAGTGTTTTGGATTAGATTTTTTGACTATACGTGTGTTAGTGTGCATTAGTGTGTGGCACAGGTAATTTGTATGCAGACCTCTTGTGACACCCATTTTGTAAATATTGTAAATAGTTAAAAGGGGGAAATGAGACATTGTGATGTTAGAGAGAATTTGTGATGGACATATTGACACATTTTGTAAATAGTTGTAAAAAAAACGCCTGGGAAATTGCGCACAATATGATGTAAAATATGTACCGGTATACTAATTTGTTTTTTACTAAGTTTGTACACAAGTTCTTAAAATTTACCAATGAAATTTTCATTTTAGGCTGTAAAAATGGTTCATTCAATATTTTTGTGAATTTCATAGTAAAAATATCAATATTTTTCCTACTTAGATTTTGTTTTTTGTAGGGTTTTTTTCTCCAATGTGATAATGCATTTTGTCAAAATGAAACAAAAACTGTAAAATCATGAAGCTTAGGTTGTGCTGAAAATAATGATACCAAAAAAGGCAAGGTAAATAGTTTTTATGGTGAAAATATAAGGGTAAATTCAAAATTATACCAAAACGGCCATTTAGACCCCAGACTCCTAATTAATTGTCTCAGAAATTATCGCGATAAACATTAATATGGTTTGAAATTTGACAATAATTAGTAATTATTGTCAAATTTAAGAATAAATGTTGACTTGTTGAATGTAGTGCATTTTTTCAACCACCAGATGGCAGTATAAGACTGTTTGAACCGAAGGATGGACAGTGAGGGAGCGAACAGCGTGTCTCTAAGAAAAACGGGAGGGAGGCCCCTTGACGTCACATGGGCTGTCTCTCTTTGGTTCTCAAAATGGCCGACGCTCGGTGTGGTTTGAGCTCTTTAGCGTTTGTCACCAAAGATCTTATTTTAGTATGTAGCATTTTTTATTTCCATTGCCTTCTTTTATTGCTGTTGTTTCTTATTCTATTTTCATTGATTTATTGTTCCAGTTTATTCATCTTTTTATCCTGTTAAGCACCTTGGTCAATGCAAGGCATTGTAGGAAGGTGCTATACAAATAAAGTTTATTATTATTATTATTATTATTATTATTATCTTAATAAAAAATCAGTAAACAAGTTTTCAGTTTCTTGTTGCAGAGAAAAACAACTTTTTACACTAAGGCACGAGTTTCAACCGTGAATTTTGGAGTTTCGACAAGACGGAGGATTTTTCTAGAGGTCGACCTGTTAGCAGGGGCGGCCGGCCAATAGGGGGCGCTAGGGCACCGCCCCACTGGAACTTCTGGACCATTTTACATTGAAGATTTAATTTTTTTTTAATAAAAATGAAATAATAAAATAAAAATATTTCGAAATATATGCATACCGTTATATTTTTAGTTGTGTAGGATAAATATTTTATGAGTAATGATGAGTTATATTGTTTGTTTCAAAAAACGTTTTCTGATTGGTGATGTATTTCCTGTTTTGGGGGCACTCTGATCTTATCCATAGACTGTCGTTATAAATGGCGCATGCACAGTTATTCTACGACGTTACAAAACAATGGGAAGATGCTGGGCGCAGATTTCACCGCCCTGGACACGTCCAATGTGAGCTCTACTTACCGATTGCGTGTTTCCAGACGTTTATTTAGTTATTTACCTTTTTTTTCCTGGAAAATGAGCCGTGCGGTCAGTGACTCAAGCAGGATGGCTCAGGTAAGTTTTAAATCATTGAACGCTCTTTATCTAATGTCTATTTGCATTTCTGACTGATATGTCTCTCAAATTTTAGATAGCTGTTTGTGAAAAAAGCCTTCAGCTGACTGTTTATTCTAAAAGTGGCAACTGGTGAGTTTGTTTTTGGAGCTAGCATGCTAATGCTAGCCTTTATCTAATGCTTATATTATTATATTACCATTCCTGACTGATATCCTCTCCACTTTTAGGTGCTCTGTTTGTGATAAAAGCCTTCAGCTGACTGTTTATTCTAAAAGTGGCAACTGGTGAGTTTGTTTTTTTCTTTGTTTGTTTGTGGAGTTAGGTTGCCAGCGCAGGTTATTGTACAGTATTGGACTCTGATGGCTACATTTATTTTAATTTGCTTATAAAAATTATCAAACATTAATAATTTTATATACTAAATGTCACTTGTGGTGTTTTACTATTTCTTAACACTGTATTGATCTGGAGAATGAAAACAAAGCCTCTTGCAAGTAGAAATGTCTTAATCTCACTTATTTTCCTTTCTATAATTTATATATAATTTATTTATTTATACATATTTTTTGTTGTTCTTTGTTGTTTTAGTGATTCAAATTGGTTCTTCTCATCCTGAGCATTTAATTGTTCTGTTGACCTTGTATTAATCTGCATTTGATTTAAAAAAAACGTTTGAACTTGGGAAATTTTTTTTTCATTTAGGAAAAATAGCCCCCCTGGTGGACATTTCACGGGCCGCCACTGCCTGTTAGCTTAGCTCATAGCTTAGCGTCTCAGCTCAGCTGCTTTTAACAATCCAAAAATGTGATTTTGGATCGTTAAAATCAATTTAAATGATAAAAGAGAAAGGGAGTGGTCAGTGAAGACACCGGAGTCTAACCTTTTTATCATCCAGCGTCTTCGGGAGAAAGAGACACGAAGAAACAATAAAGCCGATAACTGAAAATGAGGTCGATAATTTTCATTTATCATGTGATTCATTGATTTATTGTTTAATGTGACAAGTCTATACACCTAAAAATAAAATTTTAATTTCAGACTGAACAGGCTGAAACAAACTCTACAGAATTTCTTCCATTTAGTATTAGTATTGTAGCAGCAAACTTCCTGCAGCCCTTCACAATAAGAGCCTCAATCTGATATGATAGAACTTCCCCAGAAACCATTTGAAAATATCGTGGATCGTCACGGCTCTCCGGTAAAACTATTTAGGAGTTTCTTTACGGGTTGAGCGCAGCTCCAGACGTAATTATGAACAAGAAGTTCAGCCCGGCCCGGCTTCCTGTCAGAAGGCGCGGGGGTCGGGTTCCCAGGGAGCGGTGTGAAGCGTAATCATCAGTGACAGCGCGCTGGCAGAACACGGCGTGTCCCGTTTCTGTCCGGGACGGACAAAACAAACACGGGACGAGACAAAAGACGCGTCCTCCCCCTTTCATCAGCTCACGCTCACCAGTCCGTGCACAAACAATCAATTAAAATCAAGCCGTACGCCGACGACCCCCGACTCCCGAGGGGCGGAGCAGCGAGACGTTGTAGATTCAATGAGTGTCTGTCTAAACCTACATGTTTTTCATGTTCAAGTGCAGGAGAACAGAGGGACGGATCCTGGAGAGGCGGAAACATTGGATCACCACCACGAGCACAGGAGGAGCCAGGGGGTGGCCAGTGGTGGCCTTGGCCCCCCATGGATTAATCATAGGCCACCCCAATCATTTCAGGAAACTAAACGTTGGGAAACATAAAAACTACTTGTAGAAAGCAGAGTTTCCTAAATTGATCCGTGTGGTTAGTTTACATATGTAGGGTGGCGGCCATCTTGGATTTTGATGTGACAATACAATTCTCGATAGTGACGTTTCTTACACCGGGTACTCCAGTTTCCTCCCACAGACAAAAAACATGCATGTTAAGATGACTGGTAACAATTGTCCCCAGGTGTCTCTGTGATGGACTAAGACCTGTCCAGGTGTCTCTGTGATGGACTAAGACCTGTCCAGGTGTCTCTGTGATGGACTGAGACCTGTCCAGGTGTCTCTGTGATGGACTAAGACCTGTCCAGGTGTCTCTGTGATGGACTAAGACCTGTCCAGGTGTCTCTGTGATGGACTAAGACCTGTCCAGGTGTCTCTGTGATGGACTAAGACCTGTCCAGGTGTCTCTGTGATGGACTGAGACCTGTCCAGGTGTCTCTGTGATGGACTAAGACCTGTCCAGGTGTCTCTGTGATGGACTAAGACCTGTCCAGGTGTCTCTGTGATGGACTAAGACCTGTCCAGGTGTCTCTGTGATGGACTAAGACCTGTCCAGGTGTCTCTGTGATGGACTAAGACCTGTCCAGGTGTCTCTGTGATGGACTAAGACCTGTCCAGGTGTCTCTGTGATGGACTAAGACCTGTCCAGGTGTCCCTGTGATGGACTAAGACCTGTCCAGGTGTCTCTGTGATGGACTGAGACCTGTCCAGGTGTCTCTGTGATGGACTAAGACCTGTCCAGGTGTCTCTGTGATGGACTAAGACCTGTCCAGGTGTCTCTGTGATGGACTAAGACCTGTCCAGGTGTCTCTGTGATGGACTAAGACCTGTCCAGGTGTCTCTGTGATGGACTAAGACCTGTCCAGGTGTCTCTGTGATGGACTAAGACCTGTCCAGGTGTCTCTGTGATGGACTAAGACCTGTCCAGGTGTCCCTGTGATGGACTAAGACCTGTCCAGGTGTCCCTGTGATGGACTAAGACCTGTCCAGGTGTCTCTGTGATGGACTAAGACCTGTCCAGGTGTCTCTGTGATGGACTAAGACCTGTCCAGGTGTCTCTGTGATGGACTGAGACCTGTCCAGGTGTCTCTGTGATGGACTAAGACCTGTCCAGGTGTCTCTGTGATGGACTAAGACCTGTCCAGGTGTCTCTGTGATGGACTAAGACCTGTCCAGGTGTCTCTGTGATGGACTAAGACCTGTCCAGGTGTCTCTGTGATGGACTAAGACCTGTCCAGGTGTCTCTGTGATGGACTAAGACCTGTCCAGGTGTCTCTGTGATGGACTAAGACCTGTCCAGGTGTCTCTGTGATGGACTAAGACCTGTCCAGGTGTCCCTGTGATGGACTAAGACCTGTCCAGGTGTCTCTGTGATGGACTAAGACCTGTCCAGGTGTCTCTGTGATGGACTAAGACCTGTCCAGGTGTCTCTGTGATGGACTAAGACCTGTCCAGGTGTCCCTGTGATGGACTAAGACCTGTCCAGGTGTCTCTGTGATGGACTAAGACCTGTCCAGGTGTCTCTGTGATGGACTAAGACCTGTCCAGGTGTCTCTGTGATGGACTAAGACCTGTCCAGGTGTCTCTGTGATGGACTAAGACCTGTCCAGGTGTCTCTGTGATGGACTAAGACCTGTCCAGGTGTCTCTGTGATGGACTAAGACCTGTCCAGGTGTCTCTGTGATGGACTAAGACCTGTCCAGGTGTCTCTGTGATGGACTAAGACCTGTCCAGGTGTCTCTGTGATGGACTAAGACCTGTCCAGGTGTCTCTGTGATGGACTAAGACCTGTCCAGGTGTCTCTGTGATGGACTAAGACCTGTCCAGGTGTCTCTGTGATGGACTAAGACCTGTCCAGGTGTCTCTGTGATGGACTAAGACCTGTCCAGGTGTCTCTGTGATGGACTAAGACCTGTCCAGGTGTCTCTGTGATGGACTAAGACCTGTCCAGGTGTCTCTGTGATGGACTAAGACCTGTCCAGGTGTCTCTGTGATGGACTAAGACCTGTCCAGGTGTCTCTGTGATGGACTAAGACCTGTCCAGGTGTCTCTGTGATGGACTAAGACCTGTCCAGGTGTCTCTGTGATGGACTAAGACCTGTCCAGGTGTCCCTGTGATGGACTAAGACCTGTCCAGGTGTCTCTGTGATGGACTGAGACCTGTCCAGGTGTCTCTGTGATGGACTAAGACCTGTCCAGGTGTCTCTGTGATGGACTAAGACCTGTCCAGGTGTCTCTGTGATGGACTAAGACCTGTCCAGGTGTCTCTGTGATGGACTAAGACCTGTCCAGGTGTCTCTGTGATGGACTAAGACCTGTCCAGGTGTCTCTGTGATGGACTAAGACCTGTCCAGGTGTCTCTGTGATGGACTAAGACCTGTCCAGGTGTCTCTGTGATGGACTAAGACCTGTCCAGGTGTCTCTGTGATGGACTGAGACCTGTCCAGGTGTCTCTGTGATGGACTAAGACCTGTCCAGGTGTCTCTGTGATGGACTAAGACCTGTCCAGGTGTCTCTGTGATGGACTAAGACCTGTCCAGGTGTCTCTGTGATGGACTAAGACCTGTCCAGGTGTCTCTGTGATGGACTAAGACCTGTCCAGGTGTCTCTGTGATGGACTGAGACCTGTCCAGGTGTCTCTGTGATGGACTAAGACCTGTCCAGGTGTCTCTGTGATGGACTAAGACCTGTCCAGGTGTCTCTGTGATGGACTAAGACCTGTCCAGGTGTCTCTGTGATGGACTAAGACCTGTCCAGGTGTCTCTGTGATGGACTGAGACCTGTCCAGGTGTCTCTGTGATGGACTAAGACCTGTCCAGGTGTCTCTGTGATGGACTAAGACCTGTCCAGGTGTCTCTGTGATGGACTAAGACCTGTCCAGGTGTCTCTGTGATGGACTAAGACCTGTCCAGGTGTCTCTGTGATGGACTAAGACCTGTCCAGGTGTCTCTGTGATGGACTAAGACCTGTCCAGGTGTCTCTGTGATGGACTAAGACCTGTCCAGGTGTCTCTGTGATGGACTAAGACCTGTCCAGGTGTCTCTGTGATGGACTAAGACCTGTCCAGGTGTCTCTGTGATGGACTAAGACCTGTCCAGGTGTCTCTGTGATGGACTAAGACCTGTCCAGGTGTCTCTGTGATGGACTGAGACCTGTCCAGGTGTCTCTGTGATGGACTAAGACCTGTCCAGGTGTCTCTGTGATGGACTAAGACCTGTCCAGGTGTCTCTGTGATGGACTAAGACCTGTCCAGGTGTCTCTGTGATGGACTAAGACCTGTCCAGGTGTCTCTGTGATGGACTAAGACCTGTCCAGGTGTCTCTGTGATGGACTAAGACCTGTCCAGGTGTCCCTGTGATGGACTAAGACCTGTCCAGGTGTCTCTGTGATGGACTAAGACCTGTCCAGGTGTCTCTGTGATGGACTAAGACCTGTCCAGGTGTCTCTGTGATGGACTAAGACCTGTCCAGGTGTCTCTGTGATGGACTAAGACCTGTCCAGGTGTCTCTGTGATGGACTAAGACCTGTCCAGGTGTCTCTGTGATGGACTAAGACCTGTCCAGGTGTCCCTGTGATGGACTAAGACCTGTCCAGGTGTCCCTGTGATGGACTAAGACCTGTCCAGGTGTCTCTGTGATGGACTAAGACCTGTCCAGGTGTCTCTGTGATGGACTAAGACCTGTCCAGGTGTCTCTGTGATGGACTAAGACCTGTCCAGGTGTCTCTGTGATGGACTAGACCTGTCCAGGTGTCTCTGTGATGGACTAAGACCTGTCCAGGTGTCTCTGTGATGGACTAAGACCTGTCCAGGTGTCTCTGTGATGGACTAAGACCTGTCCAGGTGTCCCTGTGATGGACTAAGACCTGTCCAGGTGTCTCTGTGATGGACTGAGACCTGTCCAGGTGTCTCTGTGATGGACTAAGAACTGTCCAGGTGTCTCTGTGATGGACTAAGACCTGTCCAGGTGTCCTGTGATGGACTAAGACCTGTCCAGGTGTCTCTGTGATGGACTAAGACCTGTCCAGGTGTCTCTGTGATGGACTAAGACCTGTCCAGGTGTCTCTGTGATGGACTAAGACCTGTCCAGGTGTCTCTGTGATGGACTGAGACCTGTCCAGGTGTCTCTGTGATGGACTGAGACCTGTCCAGGTGTCTCTGTGATGGACTGAGACCTGTCCAGGTGTCTCTGTGATGGACTGAGACCTGTCCAGGTGTCTCTGTGATGGACTGAGACCTGTCCAGGTGTCTCTGTGATGGACTGAGACCTGTCCAGGTGTCTCTGTGATGGACTGAGACCTGTCCAGGTGTCTCTGTGATGGACTGAGACCTGTCCAGGTGTCCCTGTGATGGACTGAGACCTGTCCAGGTGTCTCTGTGATGGACTGAGACCTGTCCAGGTGTCTCTGTGATGGACTGAGACCTGTCCAGGTGTCTCTGTGATGGACTGAGACATGTCCAGGTGTCCCCTGCCTCTCGTACAGTGACTGTTGGACACCAGTGTCCCTCAGGTAAAGCAGCTGGATGTTTTCCTGTAAGTCATCGTGCACACAACGTGCACGGACGGTTCTGGCTCTCGTCCTTCGTCCCTCGACGGGGACAACCAGTCTCTTCTCAGCTCCCAGTCCAACCTGTCTGTCTTGTGGGGTTTTCAGGTGTGGAGCATCGCTCAGACAGACAGGAGCTTGTGCACGTGGGGGCGGGGACAAGAGACGTCCTGACTTCGTCCTCTGAAGGACACGTCCAGCCAAGCTGGAGGCACCTGGGAGGCAGAGCGGGGGCGCGGCAGCACCTTGCGCTCCGTCTCAATCGGCTGTAAAAGACAGGAAGAAGACGACGGGACGAGAGGACAGACGTGAGGCGGGACACGATGAGACGTGTGTCCAACGTCTCCAGCGTGAAGATGAATCATCACGGGAGCAAAAACTCTGATTGTTTGCTCGCCACGTGTGCACGTGTGCGTGCTGCTAAAAATAGACGGGGATAAGCCGGGCCCTCTTTATTGCAGAGAAAGATTTTAACCCGTTCAGCGCCGGAGGGAGGCGGCAGGATGAGAGGATGGACAGAGATCTGTGAGAAAACATACACCTTCAAAATAAAGCTGCAACGACTCTAAAACACCTTCAAAATAAAGCTGCAACGACTCTAAAACACCTTCAAAATAAAGCTGCAATGACTCTAAAACACCTTCAAAATAAAGCTGCAAAGATTCAAAAACAACTTCAAAATAAAGCTGCAATGATTCTAAAACACCTTCAAAATAAAGCTGCAAAGATTCAAAAACAACTTCAAAATAAAGCTGCAATGATTCTAACACAACTTCAAAATAAGATAGATAGATATAGATTTATTTGTCCCTGTAGGGAAATTAATTTGCAACATTTGTCAGCAGGCATTGACATAAAGGACATACTTATACATACATACATGACATCATCATCCATCATTACAACAAAGATGTTTCAGCTCAGTAATTCATGATACCTTAGTATTATTTATTGATTTAATTGCTTGTGGTATGAACGAAAATTTTGTTCTGTTTCTTGAGAATAAAGGAAGGATAAATAAAGCTGCAATTACTCTAAAACAACTTCAAAATAAAGCTGCAATGATCCTAAAACACCTTCAAAATAAAGCTGCAATTACTCTAAAACAACTTCAAAATAAAGCTGCCATGATTCTAAAACACCTTCAAAATAAAACTGCAATGATTCTAAAACAGCTTCAAAATAAAGCTGCAAAGATTCAAAAACAACTTCAAAATAAAGCTGCAATGATTCTAACACAACTTCAAAATAAAGCTGCAATGATTCTAACACAACTTCAAAATAAAGCTGCAATTACTCTAAAACAACTTCAAAATAAAGCTGCAATGATTCTAAAACACCTTCAAAATAAAGCTGCAATTACTCTAAAACAACTTCAAAATAAAGCTGCAATGATTCTAAAACACCTTCAAAATAAAGCTGCAATGATTCTAAAACAACTTCAAAATAAAGCTGCAATGATTCTAAAACACCTTCAAAATAAAGCTGCAATGATTCTAAAACACCTTCAAAATAAAGCTGCAATGGTTCTAAAACAACTTCAAAATAAAGCTGCAATGATTCTAAAACAAACACCTTCAAAATAAAGCTGCAATGATTCTAAAACACCTTTAAAATAAAGCTCTAATGATTCTAAAACACCTTCAAATTAAGGCTTTAATATTCTAAAACACAAAAATCTTCAAAATAAAGCTCTGATGATCCTAAAACATCTTCAAAATAAAGCTCTAATGATTATAAAACACCTTCAAAATAAAGCTCTAATGATTCTAAAACACCTTCAAAATAAAACTTTAACGATTCTGAAACAACTTCAAAATAAAGCTGCAATGATTCTAACACAACTTCAAAATAAAGCTGCAATTACTCTAAAACAACTTCAAAATAAAGCTGCAATGATCCTAAAACACCTTCAAAATAAAGCTGCAATTACTCTAAAACAACTTCAAAATAAAGCTGCCATGATTCTAAAACACCTTCAAAATAAAGCTGCAATGATTCTAAAACAGCTTCAAAATAAAGCTGCAATGATTCTAAAACAACTTCAAAATAAAGCTGCAATGATTCTAACACAACTTCAAAATAAAGCTGCAATGATTCTAACACACCTTCAAAATAAAGCTGCAATTACTCTAAAACAACTTCAAAATAAAGCTGCAATGATTCTAAAACACCTTCAAAATAAAGCTGCAATTACTCTAAAACAACTTCAAAATAAAGCTGCAATGATTCTAAAACACCTTCAAAATAAAGCTGCAATGATTCTAAAACAACTTCAAAATAAAGCTGCAATGATTCTAAAACACCTTCAAAATAAAGCTGCAATGATTCTAAAACACCTTCAAAATAAAGCTGCAAAGGTTCAAAAACAACTTCAAAATAAAGCTGCAATGATTCAAAAACAAACACCTTCAAAATAAAGCTGCAATGAT
>JBBPBX010030964.1:17479-34839 GCA_038048925.1 Garcialebias charrua | reverse complement strand
ATAATTCTTTTTTTACAAGCATTTCTCAACCCTTTTGTCACCCATGGTTGGTCAACAATATTTCTCTTTGTTTATTTTTTTTGCACACAATTCTTTTCATACAGAGCTTCTAAGATATTCATAAACTCATCATATGATCTGTTCACATCATCAACATGCACTTCATTCCAGTCTTGTTTATCTAGATCCTCTTTTAATTTATCCAAAGCTTATTTTGATGTTTATTATCTTTTTCTTCGTTGTAACTGCTTTTGTGATGCTTTGATCATTTTTTTAGATTGAGAAAACTGGTAAATTATCACTTAAGTCGGTCATTAAAATACCACCTATCACATCCCCATTTGTTATATTTGTGAATATATTATCAATTATTGTGGCACTATGAGTTGCAATTCTTGTTGGCTTTGATATCAACGGATACAGATTTAAACTATACATTGGGCCTCATTCACAAACCGTTCGTACGCACAGATTTGTTCTTAAACTGTGCGTACGAGTGATTTAGGATCATTTGTGGCATTCAACAATGTTTTCGTATCCTACGATTTTTTTCAGATACGAACAAAATTTACGAGTGGTCCGGACCTGTCGTATAATTTAGGAGCGTCAGTCTGCTGTCATCCAGACGGATCTTCTCCACGAATAACTTCATATTTCGTTATTTAGAAAATATTTTGGGTTTAAAAAAATCACGCACCATAATTATTCTTGACAATAGGTTATTCTGTTTGAATTAGAATTATAATTTTAAGTTTAATTTGTCTGGTGTGTCGCGCAGGCTTCAGTGAGTCGTGCGCTCCCCTTGGTCATCAAAGCCGCTCCTCATATTAACACCCAGGTACATAAAATTCCCATACACCGCCGCAGAACAAGTACGAATTAAGACTGATTTTCATGCTATTGCTGGACTGCTGTGCCAAACACCATCGGAGCAATAGATTATTATATCTGATTCGAAATATAACCTGCAGAATGTGGTTGCGCGATGACCAGGAGGAGCGCGCATGACTCATTTGTGCTGCAAAACATGTTGGCACGCGTCTTGCGCAGCGTGGCATTTATTGTCCATCCATCTCGCAGACTATGACCACCTCCTGTCCGTGCTGCGGCGAGACGTTTGTTTGAAGCCATTTTCAGATCAAACCATTTATTCTTGATTTCTGATACTGTACGACCCACGGGAGACACAACATATGCACTACAATATTAATATGAAGTTAACTGTAGTTTCGAGACATTTTAAAATGCTTCTGTTCAAAAACACATCCGACACTTGCGGGGGGTGGGGGGTAGCGGTGCGCTCTTCTGAATAAGTGAAACTATAATGTAACACAGTACACTAAAATTAAAGATATTTGACCATCCGACACTTGCGGGGGGTGGGGGGGTAGCGGTGCAGAGCAGAACTTCAATCTCCGAACGCGTGAAGTTCTTCTTTTTACTTCTTGATTTAGAATGAATGGACACTTCCTGCTGTCAAAAGGCAGGAAACGTGGCCTTATATGGTGTTTTGAGGGGTGGGAATTATGTAAATGACCTCTCCGCGAGCACGCGCAGGTGGATGGAACAGGTGGGATTCATCAACTTTACGCAACCCGTTTACACACGTTTCCTGTGGATAGAAGACTTTGTTGAATCTGACGTGGCATGTTCGTACGAACGCTTCGTACGCACAGAAGTAGGAGAAATTTAGGATAAAAATACGAACATTTTCGTGAATGAGGGCCATTGAATTTATAAATGTACTGATGTTATTTGAATCTGTTTTATTACCCAGATCAATATTAAAGTCTCCACACAAAAACCTTTTTTATTAAAACTCTTTTCCAATAGCTCCAAGATTTTATCAGTGAATATTTCAATATTTGACCCTGGTGATCTATATCCACAACTTATTATTATGTTTTTATCATTCTTGTTTATTATTTCTATTGTTATAATTTCCATCATATTATCAACAATTATTGATATTTTGCTATTTAATTTACATTTTAATTCATTATTAACAAATAGAGTGACTCCACCACCTCTTTTATTTTTCTGTTCATATGATATAATTCATACCCTTCAATGTGAACATTATTTGTGTTTTCATCATTGAGCCATGTCTCTGACAGTGCTATTAAAGTAAACGTTCTGTTTAATTGTTTTAAGTAATCTGTTATCTTGGATATATTTGCATTTATACTTCTACTATTGAAGTGGATAATGGAGAGATTTCCTATTCACTGATATAATCCTGGAGTTGTCAGAAAAGAGAGGAAACAAAACAGTTTTTCTATGTGGTGACTTCAACATTGATCTAGAAAATAAGACTGACTCTAATAACAGTAGTGCTTTCACAAATTCAATGTACAGTTTGAATTTATTTCCTTTGATATCAAATCCAACAAGAATAACAACGCACAGTTCTACAATAATTTATAATATTTTCACAAACTTAACCAATGAAAAAATAATAAGTGGTATTTTGATGGCTGATTTAAGTGATCATTTACCAGTTTTTACAATTTATAATAAAGAAGATAAATCAAAAAGGCGTTCAATTCAAGATCAACTGGACTTTATTTTTAACAGAAGACGTTTCGCTTCTCATCCGAAAAGCTTTATCAATTCTTTATCAATTCAGCTTTATCAAATCAATTCATTGAATTGATAAAGCTTTTCGGATGAGAAGCGAAACGTCTTCTGTTACAAATAAAGTCCAGTTGATCTTGAATTGAACGCCTTTTTGATTTATCATGTCCTGGACGACTGAGAATCTTCACCAGCATAATAAAGAAGATAGTATTACAAGACCGATTATAAAAACGGAAAAAATAATAAACACATCTAAAAAAGCATTAGGTGGATTAAAAGATGACTTAAGTAAACAAAACTGGAATGATGTGTATGTGGATGATGTATACAAATCATATGATGCGTTTATGAACATTTTGGATGTCTTGTATAAAAAGAATGGTGTGCAAAAAAATATACAAAGAAACGTAATGTTGATCAACCGTGGATGACGACAGAATTGAGAAACGCATGCAGGAAAAAAACTACTATCTGTATTCTTGTTTCTTGAAGAACAGAACTCCTGAGTTAGAAAATAAATACAAAAAGTATAAAAATAAATTAATAGGAATTATAAAAAAAACAAAAGAGGGAATATTATAGTGAACTATTACATAAAACAAATGGTGATATGAAAGCAACTTGGAGAGTGATGAACAGTGTTTTGAACAAACACAAAAATAAAATGAGCTTGTCACAGTATTTTGTGAACGATAATGATGAAATACAAGTTGTAAATGAAATTGTAAATGGTTTTAACAATTATTTCATGAATGTGTGATCAAACCTTTCAAATACAATTCCAAAAGTTGATAAAGATGTGTGCTACTTAATCAAAGGTTGTGAAAACACTATGTTTCTACATGAAATTGATAATGATGACAATAAAGACTCTCTGACTCTGACTCTGACTCTGATAAAGAGGAAATAATGATGGTAGTTAAAAAAATTTCAGATAAAAGATCTAAGGACTGGGTTGATATGGATATGATGGTTGTAAAATACATAATAAGCCATGTTATTGAACCGTTTACATACATATGCAATTTGTCTTTTTCCACGGGTATTTTCCCTGATAATATGAAAGTAGCTAAAGTAGTCCCTATTATTAAAAATTGTGACAAATGCGTCTTTAACAATTACAGACCAATATCATTGTTGCCACAATTCTCAAAAATTCTAGAAATTTTTTTTCGTAACCAGATTAGACACATTTCTTGATAAATACAATATTTTAAGTAACAGCCAATATGGGTTTAGATCCAAAAAGTCTACGTCCATGGCTCTTATGGAACTAACGGAACAAATCACCACAGCCATAGATCATAAGCAACATTGTCTAAGTCTATTTGTTGATTTAAGAAAGCATTTGACACAATTGACCACATCGTTCTCACTAATAAATTCAACAAATATGGTATTAGAGGACTAGCATTACGGTGGGTATGTAGTTATTTGAAAGATAGAAAACTATTTGTACTAATTCATGATATACGATCAAACCTCTGCAAGATCACATGTGGAGTCCCACAAGGCTCAATACTTGAACCAAAGTTGTTTATTTTGTATGTGAATGATCTAGTGAAGGTGTCTGGAGTTCTAAAATGTGTTCTTTTTGCTGACAATACCACTTTTTTTTTATCTTGGTAGTGATTTGAATCAAATGTCTGAGTTGTTAAAAAAAATATTTTCTTTCAGCTTCTCCCTTCATTAGGGGTCACCACAGGGAACTAGTCGCATGAAGATTTGGCAATTGTTTTTACGCCATATGCCCTTCCTGACACAACCACAGACCACCGAGCTATCACAGCCCTCTGTGTGGAGCAGAGAGCTGATATCTAGGGTTCCCGGGGGAGCAGATGGTGTGGGTTAAGGGCCTTGCTCAAGGGCCCAGAGTGGGGCAGATGAGGGTGGAGACAGGTGTGACTGCTTCACCTATCCCACCCACATTCTTGATGTTGTCGGTACCGGGGCTTGAACCGGCGATCTTCAGATCACAAGCTCACCTTCTTAACCTCTGCGCAACCACTCCCACTGGAGTGAGTTTGTTAAATTGCAAACTCGGTTTAAATTATACAAACTATCATTAAACCTAGATAAAACAAAGTATATGTTATTCAGTCTTCTTCTTCTTCTTCTTCTTTCGGCTTTTCCCTTTTCAGGGGTCGCCACAGCGAGTCATCCTCCTCCACCTCACTCTGTCCTCTGCATCCTCTGTCCTCACTCCAACTACCTCCATGTCCTCTCTAACTGCATCCATATATCTCCTCTTTGGTCTCCCTCTTTGTCTTTTTCCTGGCAGCTGCATTTCTAACATCCTTCTACCAATATACCCACTGTCCCTCCTCTGGACATGTCCAAACCATCTCAGTCTGGCCTCCCTAACTTTATCTCCCAGTTGTTCAACATGTGCTGTACCTCTGATGATCTCATTCCTGATCTTATCCATCCTTGTCACTCCTAAGGAGAACCTCAGCATCTTCATTTCTGCCACTTCCAGTTCTTTCTCCTGTCTTTTTGTCAATGCCACTGTCTCCAGACCATACAACATAGCTGGTCTCACCACTGTCTTGTAAACTTTTCCTTTGACCTTTGCTGACACCTTTTTGTCACAAATCACTCCTGAAACTTTTCTCCATCCACTCCATCCTGCCTGGACTCTCTTTTTCACCTCTTTACCACATTCCCCATTTCCCTGGACAGTGGACCCCAAGTACTTGAAGTCCTGCACCTTTGTGACCTCTGCTCCTTGTAGCCTCACTGTTCCACTGGCCTCCCTCTCATTCACACACATGTACTCTGTCTTACTACGACTGACTTTCATTCCTCTTCTTTCAAGAGCATACCTCCACCTCTCCAAGTTCTCTTCCACTTGTTCCCTGTTCTCACCACAGATCACAATGTCATCTGCAAACATCATAGTCCATGGGGATTCCTGCCTGACCTCATCTGTTAGTCGGTCCATCACCAGAGCAAACAGGAAGGGGCTCAGAGCCGATCCTTGATGCAATCCCACCGCCACTTTGAAGCTATCTGTCACTCCCACAGCACATCTCACCACTGTCCTGCTGTCCTCATACATGTCCTGTACCAGTCTAACATACTTTTCTGCCACTCCAGATTTCCTCATGCAATACCACACCTCTTCTCTTGGTACCCTGTCATAAGCTTTTTCTAAATCCACAAACACACAATGGAGTTCTTTCTGACCCTCTCTGTACTTCTCTATCAACATCCTCAAAGCAAAGATGGCATCTGTGGTGCTCTTTCTTGGCATGAAACCATACTGCTGCTCACAGATAGTCACATCTTGTCTAAGTCTTGCTTCCACAACTCTCTCCCAGATCTTCATTGTGTGGCTCATCAACTTAATTCCCCTGTAGTTGCTACAACTCTGTACATCACCCTTGTTCTTAAAAATGGGAACCAGCACACTTCTTCTCCATTCTTCAGGCATTTTCTCACCCTCAAATATTCCATTAAATATTTGAGTCAAAAACCTCACTGCCATCTCTCCAAGACATTTCCAAACCTCCACTGGTATGTCATCAGGTCCTACTGCCTTCCCCTTCTTCATTCTTTTCAGAGCTTTCCGGACTTCACCCTCACTAATCTTTCCCACTTCCTGGTCCACAGTTTCTATTACCTCCACTCTTCTTTCTCTTTCATTCTCTTCATTCATTAGCTCCTCAAAGTAATCCTTCCATCTTCCCATCACACTCTCCTCACTTGTTAGAACATTCCCATTCCCATCTTTAATAAGCCTAACCTGTTGCACATCCTTTCCAGCCTGATCCCTCTGTCTTGCCAATCGGTACAAGTCCTTCTCGCCCTCTTTAGTGTCCAGTCTCCCATACAACTCATTGTACGCCCTCTGCTTTGCCTTAGCTACTTCCCTCTTTGCTCTATGTCCCATCTCCTTATATTCCTGTCTCCTCTCTTCAGTCCTCTCACTGTCATATTTCTTCTTGGCTAATCTCTTTCTTTGAATGGCGTCCTGCACTTCACTATTCCACCACCAGGTTTCCTTATCATCCATTCTCTGTCCAGATGACACACCAAGTACCTTCCTACCTGTCTCTCTAATTACTGTTGCTGTAGTAGCCCAGTCACTTGGAAGCTCTTTCTTACCACCCAGAGCCTTTAACAGCTCGTCTCTGAATTTCTCACAACATTCTTCCTTCTTTAGCTTCCACCATTTGGTCTTCTTCTCTGGTTTTACTCTTTTTCTCTTCTTCGCAACAACAGTCATTCTACACACAACCATCCGATGCTGTCTGGCCACGCTCTCCCCTGCTACAACCTTACAGTCTCCAATCTCCCTCAGGTTTCCTCTTCTACACAGAATGTAGTCGACCTGTGTACTCCTTCCTCCACTCTTATAGGTCACTCTATGTTCCTCCCTCTTTTGGAAATAGGTATTGACTATAGCCATTTCCATTCTCTTGGCAAAATCCACCACCATCTGTCCTTCCTGGTTTCTTTCCTTGACACCAAACCTACCCATCACTTCCTCATCCCCTCTGTTTCCTTCACCAACATGTCCATTCAGGTCTGCTCCAATCACCACTCTTTCCTCCCTGGGAATACTCTCTATCACTTCATCCAAATCTTTCCAAAATTTATCTTTCTCCTCCCCATCACATCCAACCTGTGGAGCATAACCACTTACTATGTTTAGCATCAGACCTTCTACTTCTACCTTTAGACACATCACCCTATCTGACACTCTCTTCACATCTACTACATTCTTTGCCAACTCCTCCTTCAGGACCACCCCTACTCCATTTCTCTTTCTATCCACACCATGGTAAAACAGTTTGAACCCTGCTCCAATACTGCGAGCCTTGCTGCCCTTCCACTTGGTCTCTTGGACACATAAAACATCTACCTTTCTTCTCTGCATCATGTCAGCCAGCTCTCTACCTTTGCCTGTCATTGTCCCCACATTTAGAGTTGCAACCCTCAGTCCTACATTCTTCACTTTCCTCCTCTCCCTCTGTCTCCTGACACGTTTCCCTCCTCGGGGTCTTCGACTAACAGTAGTACAATTTCCGCCGGCACCCTGTTTGTCAACAGCACCGGTGGCGGACGTTGTTAACCCGGGCCTCGACCGATCCGGTATGGTTTCACTTTGATGAACTCGCATTATGGTTTTGGCAAGTGTTTTACGTCGGATGCCATTCCTGACACAACCCTCACCATTTACCCGGGCTTGGGACCGGCACAAGAGATACACTGGCTTGTGCTCCCTAGTGGCTGGCTTGTATATGTTATTCAGTAATATAAAGAAAACTGGAGGTTATGCACCATAACCAATGTTCCTTGAAGGAAGGGAACAAGGTGCAACAGATAACATGGGAATTGCGCCCCCACGCGATTCACCTGAAGCAATACAATCACTTCTTTTAAGGCAAAAGAGCGTCAGGGTCAGCCAGGAGGCCCCACCCTCCTGCCATAAAAGACGGTGACTGCTCGTGTTTGACCTCTACACGCACTTCACCGTCACCGTGCTTGGGCATTGGAGGGGCCAAAATGTGTTGCACCTTGTTCCCTTCCTTCAGGGAACATTGGTTATGGTGCATAACCTCTAGTTCCCTTTCAGTCAGTCCACTGTGGTGCAACAGATAACATGGGAACATACAATCACACCTTGGAAATGCATGCTTATGTGAACCTTTAGCCTTAAGCCACAGGCGTCAGCCGTTCAGATCTCTGTGGTAGAGAGAACAGCTTGGGTTACGTCACGTACAGTGACGTCAAGGCTGTTATGTTTCACAAACGTGTTTGGAGATGACCAGTTTGCAGCTACACAGATATCTGCTACTGAAACACCTCTAAACAAGGCCCAGGAAGTGGCTAGGCCTCGAGTTGAGTGAGCATGTACCCCGTTGGGCACCTGCTGACCTTTAATGTTGTATGCCCTGGAAATGGCCTCCGTCACCCAGTGGGAGAGATAATGTTTCGACTGGGCCCTGCCAGCGGCAGGTTTAGCAAAGCATACGAACAACTGGTTTGTTTTTCGCCAACTGCCAGTTCTCTCCATGTAAACACTCAGGGCCCAACAGGGCAGACCGCGTATAGACGCCTCTGTTCTGCATCCAGAACAGGGGGAGGAGGAAAAGCTGACAATTCTAAGCCCAAACTTTTGTAAGATAAAGTTGGGACCTTTGGCACATATACAGGGTTTGGATGCAAGGTGACCTTTGACCCATCCTGTGCAAACTGGGTGCACATTGGATGCACAGATAGTGCGTGGCGGTCACTCACACGTTTAGCTGAACACAGAGTTAAGAGTAATGCTGTCTTATAAGACAATAAGTCATTCTTAATGCTCTGAAGAGGCTTGAATGGTGGATCACAAAGTGCGTCCAACACAAGAGACAGGTCCCACTAGGGACAAAAGATCTGCTTGGAGGCCTTTTTCTCAGCACGCCCTTCATGAACCGTATCATGAGAGGGTGGGCACCAGGGGATTTGCCTCCCCACCCCTCTTGGCACGATGAGATGGCGGACAAGAAGACTTTTATGGTTGAAAAGGTGCGGCTCTTCTCTAGCAAGTCTTGAAGAAAAGTGAGAAGCTGAGCTAGGTTACAGGAATAAGGAGTTATATTTCTTTCTAGGTACCAAATCTAAAAAATATGCCACTTTCGTGCGTAGAGTGTCTGTGTAGACCTTGCCCATGCTCCCTGTATTGTGTTCACCACATTACTTGGCAAGCCAGAGGCCATCAGCCAGTCTCTCTCAGTGGCCAGGCCCATAACTGCCATAGGGACGGACGTGGTTGCCAAACCTGCCCGTGGGCCTGAGTCAGCAGGTCCCTGTGGGGAGGCAGATGTGGACGGTGTTCCCGCTAGGAGTGAGATCACTTCTGCAAACCAGGTTTTCTTTGGCCACCTAGGGGCCACCAGGATCAGTGAGAGGGCCCCCCTGCGGACATGCTCCAGCATCACCTGGATCAAAGGGGCAGGGGGGGAGGCGTAATAATGTTTTCCCGCTGGCCACTTGTACGCGAACGCATCCATCCCCAATGATGCATTCATGTCCAGTATTGAGTGAAACAGGACACAATGAGTGTTTTCTCTGCAGGCGAAGAGATATATGTCTGCTTTTCCGTACCGTGCCCAGATCTGGTCCACGATACGTGGGTGCAGGTGCCACTCTGCGGGGAGGAGGGCACCCCTCGAGAGTGCATCGTCCTGTAGTTCAGCTCCCCTGGCACGTGAGTCGCCCTGAGAGACAGAATCCGTGAGCTGCACCATTCGAGCAGCTCCTGTGTCAGCCTCAGGAGGGGTGGGGAACGTGTCCCCCCCTCCCTGTTGATATGGGCTACCGTACACCTGTTGTCTGATCTTATAGAACGTGCTGGCGTGTGATCAGGCCTCTTCTGTGGAAGTGTTTCAACGAAAGGAACACAGCTGAGAGTTCCAGATAATTTATGTGGAGCCTGGCCTCCTACTGGGACCAGACCCCCCGTGCGTGCTGGTTCTGGCAAAGCCCCTCCACCCTGACTTTGACGTGTCTGTTGTGACTAAGACCCGAGATAACACTCTGCCCAGTGAGACACCTGTGGTGAACACCGCTGGGTTTCTCCACGGTTGCAGGGCTTTCATGCAGTCTGAGCTGACTTTCATCCCCCTCATTTGTTGCATGGGGGGGGGGTGAGCTACTGCTGCCTGTGGAGCCACATCTAAAAATGGCGCATGTGTAATAGAGCCATAGGGATAAAGACAGTTCCTGCCGCCATGAGGCCTAGTAATTGCTGACAAAGTCTGAGAGATACAGTTTTGTCCAGTTGGAAAAGTGCCAAGTATAGTTGGAGGTCTGAAACTTGTTTCTCTGAGAGCCTTGCTCTGTACAGGATGGAGTCTATCTCCAGTCCCAGGAAAACAGTGACCTGAGATGGGGTCTGATGACTTTTTTCTGAGTTGATCACAAAACCTAGAGCCTGCAGGTGTGACATGACTCGAGCTGTGTGAGATCTTGCCTGTGCCCTGGAGTCCCCAAAAATGAGCAGGTCGTCTAGATAGTCCAGGGCCCTGACGCCCTGGACCCTCATGGGGGCCAGGGCCGCTTCTAGACATTTTGTGAATGCCTGGGACGTGGTCGAGAGCCCGAAAGGCAGGGCCTGAAATTCGAACGAGGCATTCTCGAACGCAAAGCGTAGGAATTTTATGTGGCTGCTCAGAATGCTGACGTGGAAATATGCATCTTTCAAATCCACTGTGCAGAAGTAATCTCTCGGCTGAATCGAGTGAATCACCTGCTTCAGCGTCAACATTTTGAATTTGAATGAGCGTAGATGTTTTTTCAAGCATCTCAAATCCAGAATTGGCCTAAACCCCCCCACCCATTTACAACGAAGTACTGTACTTGCTGAAGTAACCTTTGTTGGTTTCGTGAGGAGGAACAACTCTGACTACACCTTTTTGCAGCAGTGAGCAAATTTCCTCTCTCAGAACAGGCGCCCGAGTCTGACTTATTGTTGACGTGATCACCCCGGAAAATGTTGGTGGCCGTCTGAAAAACTGCAGCCTGTACCCTTAAATCACGGTTTTCATGACCCAATGTTACGGGTTGCACGCTACCCAAGCCCCCACCTGCGCAACGAGTCTGGAAGGCATGTTTACCTGGGGGATAACATGACTCAGGAGGGGCGGGGTGTGTGAACGCCCTCCCTCTCGACCTGCTCGCCTGAGGGCTCATCCGGACCTCTGCGTGAGACAGAGAGTCTGCCTTTGACAGACAGACCTCTGCCCCCCCGTGTGGGCTCATTGGGCCCTTTGACTGACAGTGAATTATTAGAGGGTGGTTGGCCGGCTGTGTGAGACGGCTCCCCGTGCTCTTTATTGACACTATTTGCATTAAAAAATGGTGGGGTTTTCCCTTTAATGCTGAGTCGGGACACAGAACATTTTGGGCATGTTGAGACTTTATTGTCGTGTGCAAACAACAATTTCTCTTTATTACACAAACATTTGAGTGATTCTGTATGTTTAAACATTCTGGACCAGTTAATTGTGGCTTCTTTAGCACAAAAGCTGGTGTTAAAAGTTTGGCTTTCCTTTTTCCCTCTGGGTGGAAATGGTGGAGAAGCAGCTCTGGATCAGGCTGGCTTCTTTTTCCTCTCACGGCCTGCGGATGAAGTTCTAGGCTGGCCCGCTTGGCACGGGACGAACCTGTGCTTCGACCAAGCCTGGCCCGCCTGAGGAGGGTGTCCATGTTGCCCTGGTACGGGCTTTGACTGATGCTCCCCGTTGAGATTCGGTCTCTTCTGCGCCAGGCAACGAGTGAGGGAGTGGTGGCGCTGCTGTGGGCCTCTCTGGCTGCTTGAGTCTCTAGGTTGCAGAAAGTGTTTTCTGGGCATGCCCTCACATAGGGCCTCCTCCTGCTTCCTTCTCTGATCCAACCTGCTCTGGATCCTCTCCAGTGCCCTGTTGAACAGGCCCAAGGGCTCAGTGGGGTGATTGAGGAACGGGGAGTGCTGGCTCTCAGGGAGGTCAGTCAATGCTAACCATAGGTGGCGTTGTGCGATTACCGTCTCAGCCATGGACTTCCCTTGGGCGATGGCTACAGAGCCGGTGAGGCGAAGGATGAAGTCTGCCGCCCTGCCGGCTTCGTCTAGAATCTCGGCCGCCTTCTTTTTGTTGTTGGTCTGCTGGAGTTCCTGCAGCTTCTCTGCCTGGTAGGCCTGTAACATTGCGGCCGCGTTCATGGCGCGAGCCGCGAGGCCCTGTGTGCGGTAGCTCTTCTCGAGCTGAGCAGCTGAAATACGGCAGGCCTTATTGGATAGTGTGGGCTTGGAGCCTGACGTCCTGGGGTCTAAATGTGCCGCCAAAGTCTCGTCCATCTGGGGAATGTGGGCCATGCCGACCGACTCCATGCCCTCGACGTCCAGAAATTGGGAGAGAGGCAGTGTCAGGGGGGTTCTGGGTTCAGCCCTTGAGCGTGTCAGCTCCGTGTGAAAGTGGGGAAAAATAGGCATCCTGTGTCTCGTGGCCGACTGCTGCTTGGCAAAATAATAGATCCCCGCCAGCCTCGTTACCTGTTGTCGAGGTGGGGGTTCAGGCCAAGTCACCCTCAGGGCCTCTGCACTTCTGTAACACAGTTTGAATAGAGCGGGGGTGGACCCGTCCAACTCTGGTTGACCTGCCGTGGAGCCCTGGGAGAGGTCCTCGACTTCTCCTTCTTCGTCGTTGTCTGCCTCGTCATCCGACAGATCGCCAGAGGCTGTGAGCGAAAGTTCGTCAGCTCGTAGCAAGTCCCTTGTGTCGAAATCTGTCGTGTCCCCTTCGGGGGGGATGAAAGTCCATCTTATCGTCCCAGCCTGCTGTTCCGCTGTCCTCCATTTCATCCACTTCCAACTCCATTGTGGGATTGAGGGCCTCCGAGATGAGCGGGTCTCTTGCCGCGGTGGAGCTGCCAATGGCCTTGGCCACGAAGTCCACGCACCTCCGTTGTACTGCCTCACGCCGCTGGTTGCAATGAGCGCATGACTCGGGGGAGTCCAGGGCTGTCTTGGCGTGGACCATTCCCAGGCATATAGTGCAGGCTTCGTGAGTGTCCGAGGACGAGATGAAGTACCCACATGCGCTGGGGCAGGGCCGGGAACCAGGGCTCGCTGGTCTGCTGGCCTTGCTTGAATTTCTCGATTTTCTCTTACCCTTCTCAGGAGCTACGGCCGAGAATAGGCGTCGAGTGAAAGGAGAAAAACAAAAACCAGTTAGTGACACCTAAACGGGTCTGAGTCTTCTCGATGCGCTGTTCGTAGAGCTAGCCTGTTAGCTAGTTAGCTTAGCAGGTAGGTGTGGCACAGTTAGCATCTTGCTAAACTTGGCGGCGAAACAGCGGAAAAGAACGTTGAAAAACGTAGACGACACTTAGTTAGCTCCTGCTAAACAGTGTGCTCGCAGGAAAAAATCCTCTGTGACGCCCTTGGCAGGGAGCGCGCTCACCTCCGGTCGGGCGGTTCAGTCACACAAGGCAGAGTCTTGCAAAGTTCAAGTGAAAAGCGAGGTGAAGTGCACAAAGAGGTTGAACACGAGCAGTCACCATCTTTTATGCCAGGAGGGCGGGGCCTCCTGGCTGACGCTGACGCTCTTTTGCCTTAAAAGGCGTGATTGTATTGCTTCAGGTGAACCACGCGGGGGCGCAATTCCCATGTTATCTGTTGCACCGCAGTGGACTGACTGAAAGGGAACTATAGATTTTTCTTTTAAAATTGATGGTGTTGAAGTTAGCAGAGTAAGTGAGGTGAAGTTTCTGGGTGTGGTTATTGATGCCAAACTGTCATGGAAACAGCATATAAATTTGGTTAGACTTAAGATATCTAGATCTACTGCAGTGCTGTACAAAGTAAAGGAATTGTTGAATGATAAAGCTCTGTATCTGTTATATAATACAATTTTTGTTCCACATTTAATTTATTGTGTGGAAGTTTGGGGAAAGGCGTGTAAAACTATAACGAAGCCTATTTTTACTTTACAAAAAAGAGCTGTGAGAATTATTACAAGAAAGCCTTACTGTCATCCGTTGAATATATTATACTTAAGTTGCTGATGAAGTTTTATGATTTAGTGGACTACAATATAATGTTTGTAATGTATAGAGCCCATAATAATTTACTGCATTCAAATGTTCAAATGAATTTTGTTAAGAGGACGAGCTGTTATAGTCTTAAGGGAACTGAGATTTTTGTAAAACCTCAGTACAGGACTAGCTTAAAGGGACGGTCTGTTTCTATACAGGGAGTTGATTTGTGGAATGGTTTAGGAAATGAAGTTAAAACGGCAAAATCAGTGTTTGTGTTTAAAAAAATGATCAAAACCAGTGGTGGGCAACGCTAATCAAAAAATTAGTTCCACAATTTCTAAAACGCTTATTAATTTTTTTAGGTCCACAATTTCAAAAGCACAAATGTCTTATGAAAATTAGGGGAAGCTAATCTAATCCGCTATTTATATTCGACAATTGGTAGCCGGCAGCGTTATGCAATATTTGCACTACACTGCCAACTGAAAAGTAACTAAAATGATCCTAAAAGGATGAAATTACAAAAATCAAAGGATTTATTTAATACTTTACGTACATATATTCTATTCGGCCACGAAATTAACAAAAAAGAGAATGATCTTTTAATCCCTAAGACCACTTTTAAATCTCAAATACACGGGTGTGTCGCCACCGCATTTATACATAAAAGTAACCCAAATACATAAAACTAACGACTCACCGTTGAGTGGTTGACACAAAACACACAATAAAATCCTCCGGCCACGTTAATTTGGCTTGAAACAGCGGCCCAGTGCCCTGATCAGACGTTATCAGATCAGAACTCACGGTCTCAGCAGCAGATTTGACTGTCAAAGTGGATTTATTAAGTAAAAGGTAGACTGAGACACACCTTTACTATAATTTCAAGCAAACAAATAATTGTTTTTAAGTGGTAATCTTGTTAAATTCTTGTCAAAGTCCTCCCGTGCACGCTCCCGCAGCCGCCATTTGGCAGCCCATCAGTTTTTGGCACAACACTGGCCCACGTTTCCAGGTTGTCAGCGGTGATGCATAATAGATGCGACATATTCGGCGAAGCAACATATTTATGGATTATTCCACTTTATTAGACGCAACTTATAGGGTGGTGCGACGTGTACGGCGGAAAATACGGTAGTTGGTACACATAAACATTCAACTTTGTCATCTTTGAATGATTTGGTAAATGTAACTAAAGCAAACAAACCAAATTGTTTCTGTATAGATTAAAAAAATGATCAAGAAAGTGTCCAAAGATGAAGTCTAGAAAGTTTTGAAAGGTCTTTCAGGTGTTTGTAAAATGTACACATGTGTGGAAAGTTGGAGTAAAAAATAAAAAGGGACAAAGGAAACCATGAAAATGTTGCCAAAAACAAATACTGTATATATTTGACAGCTAATAAATACATTTAAAACATAAATTATATAAGACAAAACAGAAATTTTAAAATTGCATTTATATTTGACAGGATATTAAAGCCTGAGTTCACCTGCAGCTCTCACTTCAGTCTAAAGCTCACATCTGGTTTGATGATCAAACAACCGTGACAGCCCACCCACCATTGTTATCGCACAAGCCATACAGTTGTTGTTGATTTTTTTTTTTTTAAGATAAGCTTGCCAGTTCCATTTAGTATCAGTTTGTTCCCAGAATTATCAGAATACTTTTGAATAGGGGAAGTGAAAATAGCAAACATTTCCACTTATCAACACTAAGGCGATCTTGGGCAACACAGTCTCTATATAACCTCCAGTTACCCAAGACCAGCAGCGTCGGAACAGGTGGCTTCAGATTTGACTAGGAAATTGATTTTTCTTTCGCAAATAGAGCATCACTAAAAATCCATGTTCAAATTACAATATTCATTTGAAACAAACCTAATCCTATTTGACATCATTACTAATTACGTTAATGATGATAATTTGTGCTCAATTTCATGGAACGGACTTTGATTTTTGGTCTACTGACATTATTTTCTCTTTTAAAATAATTTATAGCATCCAGAAATATTTTTTTAATCCTTAAAAGTGTACAAAATTAAATAGCATTCAAAAATCTATCTAACATGAGCTTTTAAACTACAGTCAACATGAAAGATGTATGTTTGAAACTCATATGGGCCTTTTTCATATAAGAAATGTTAAAAACACCCCAAATATGTATTAAAAAAAAACTAAAAGTAGGCTATAAATGTAAAGCATATAGCCTATGCCTTGCCCTCATGGGTCAAACTCCATCAGTCCTTATATGCCAGCTTCACTTCTCTGAAAGCATCTTCCTCATGCAACACATTAGTTTGACCAAACATAATCAGCTGGTGACAAATTTTAAGAAGCTCTTGTTTCTTGACAAGGTGTTTTTGCCAAGATTGCAACAAAAATATGGAATGGACCATGGAAACAAAATAGTAATGACTTAAAAATACATTATCATGGAATAACGTGTCTTTTATATGGTTTTTGCCTCTGCTTTATACTGCGTCAAACTCAACTATAGATGTATATCCTAAGAGACAAGTTATAAATAAACAAGCATGAGAAACTCACCAAAGAGTCAGACTTCTCTTCTCAGCTGAGTGGCACAGGAGACATTTTACTCTGTGTTGTGTTCAAGTGCTGGGTAAAAAGTAACTCGACCCTGAATGAGTTTGCTCATGTCAAGTGACTTCATTTCTACCTCTCTCTCTTTCCCCCTCCCTCCGTCTGCCTCCTTTCCCCTTCAACTCTGTGTGCGCTGCCCAGGAATGTGCAAAGTATCGAGGGAGGATGTTGTTCGCTCTCAGTGTTCCAGACTTTTCTAAAAGCCATTTGGAGTAAGTAAGGAGATCATACTCTCAACTGTGCAAGTTAGATATTACTTTTGGTCAATACTGTATCAATCATCAATCCAGAGTCAAGGAAAAATAGAGAAACTAAAGTTTTATTATGAGCCTGAGGCCATTCTGGTGTCAGTCCCACAGTCAAGGATCACATAGAAAGTCTCGCTTGAAGAGTTTAAAAGCTTACAGTGATTGATGGAAACAATTCCCATCGGTAGCTGAACAAACAATTTGTGCAAAGACAACCTGACCACCGGATAGAGGTGTGTGTATGTAAGGGAGAGGATGGGGGAGTAGACTATACACACACACAATGAGATTGACTGGCAAACTGTCCTAGTCTGTGTTTTCTGTTATTTAGAGTTCATTTTTATTCCCTGTGTTAGCTTCAGAGATTTTTGTGTTTAAGTTCTGTTTTCTTGTCTCATCTGTTCTGCCTTCCTTGTGACA
>JBBPBX010030964.1:0-12596 GCA_038048925.1 Garcialebias charrua | reverse complement strand
AAACAGTTGCTAAGGCTTTCCAGCTTTTGCAATCCGCTTTTGACATCATCCAGTCAGATTTGTTCCATCTCAAACTTGTCCTAAATGCTGATAAAACCAAAGGGATGCTTTTTTCAAATAGAAACTCGATCCTAGCAGTTCTTCCTCTGATTTTATCCTCAAATGGTGTCCCTATTGAGTTTGTTGATTCCTATAAATATTTGGGTATCCTGGTCGAATCGCATCTCTCTTTTAAACTCCATGTGGAAAATCTAGTAAGTAAACTGAAAGTTAAACTGGGTTTCTTTTTCAGAAAAGATCCTGTCTAACATTGAATGCTAGGAAACACCTTGTATCTGTGACTTTCCTTCCCTCCATTTATTACGGTGACATTTCGGGAGGAGACCCAGAGGAAGACCCAGGACACGCTGGAGGGACTATGTTTCTCGGCTGGCCTGGGAACGCCTTGGGATTCCCCCAGAGGAGCTGCTCCAAGTGGCTGGGGAGAGGGAAGTCTGGGCCTCCCTACTTAGGCTGCTACCCCCGCGACCCGACCCTGGATAAGCGGAAGAAAATGGATGGATGGATGGATGGATGGACATTTCTACATGAATGCTCCTACAAGCACCTGCAGATGTTGGATGCTTTCTATCATGGTGCACCAAGATTCATAACTGGTTGTGATTATCGTACCCACCACTGCACCCTGTATTCACTGGTTAACTGGACATCATTAAACTCACGCAGACTCTTCCACTGGTACATTTTCATCTTTAAATCACTTCTTGGTCTGCTGCCCTCATACATCTCCTCCTACATGTCTTTGCGTGAGTGCAGCTACAGCGTGCACTCTCAGGACATGATTACCTGCAGTGTTCCGTCAGTGAGAACTGAACTTGGAAAAAGGACCTTTTCCTACTCTGCTCCTGCTTCCTGGAATATCTTACAAAAAGATCTGAAGCTCTCGGCCTTGACTTCTCTAAATGGCTTTAAGAATCTGTTGGAATCCTGGCAAAAACCAATGCAGACATGTTCCTGTTTTTGATTTTCTACATCTGCCTTATAATCTGTCTGGTTTGCTACTTTGATATATTTGTTTTAACTTGTAAAAAAAAAATCTGTATTTCTCTCTTATGTTTGTCTATTGTTGCTTGTTCAAGGAAATTCTACTGTTGCTGTTGTCATCATTCTTTAGTTTGTAGACAGGTCTCTCTTGTAAATTAGTCCTCGAGGCTCAATGAGATTGGTCTGCCTAAATAAAGGTTGAATGAAAAAAAAATCTAATTTTCCGCAGCAAAATGGGATCTTTCAATTTAGAATTTTATTTTGTGTTATTTATTTATTTTAGCAACTTTTAAAGGTGAAATGTTACATCTCTGTTTACTGGTTGGTCCACGTTCCTACCCTCATCTATGGCTGTAAACTCCGGGTAGTGACTGAAAGAACAAGCTGGTGGATACAGGCGGTTCAAATGAGTTTCTGCTGCAGTGTATGGACTCTCCCTTAGAGATAGAGCGAGGAGTTCAGTTGTCTGAGAGAGACCCCGAGAAGAACAGCTGCTCCTCTGGGAACGCCTTGGAGTCCTCCCAGAAGAGCTGGATGAGATGACTGTGGAAAGAGAGTTCTGGGCCTCCCTGCTCATCTGCTGCTCCCGCGACACGACTTTGAAACAAACGGAAGAAAATGGACGGATGAAATGTTAAATACTGGAAAGCCATTGGAATGTATAATTAAAAATATAGCATTCCTTGAAGAAATGCATATTGAGACATTTTGCTAACAGAAAAAACACAATGCTGAAGTTAAAAAATAAAATAATAAAATAAAGGAACGCCCAGCTTTTTAGCAAATACGTAGTGCACATGTGTGGTGCTTAGAGTTTGTGTTGTGATTTTGTCTCAGCTATTACCAAATTGTGTCCATCTGTAAATGTGACAGAATTAAAGCCATTTGTCATTTTCTATTGCCAGCCATCTTTAATTAGGTTGACCCCGAAACACAAATCAGAAGTAGATGTCTATTAACATTTTAAGTTACCCTTAAAGCAGGGGTGTCAAAGTCAAATACACAGAGGGCCAAAAAAAACAAATTTGCTACAAGCCAAGGGCCGGACTGGTTAAATTTTTTTATTATAAGGGGGTGATATAAGAATTATTTTTCTTCTTTCTGCACTCTTTTCATTCAGTGTTTTCTTTTTGATGAATTTGTTTTATTTTGTCTCTTTTAAATGAATGAATAAATGAATTAAATAAAAAATTAAATAGCTTAACATCTGCTAAGTTCTTGGCATAAATCAACACAGACATGTTCCTGCTTTTAGTATTTTACATTGTTTTATAATGTAGCTCTATGTATTTTTTAATACAGTTTTCTTGTGATTTTTAATTAATATGCTTTTTTATGATTGTTTACTGTTGGGTGCCAGTATCAAGCTGTGAAATCCTTCATTTTCTACATCTGATAGCTGTTGGTCATTAATTATGATGAAGTTTAGCAACTTCTTGGTGAACATTTGAGCTCCGTGGCTTCAGCGGTGTGTTTTTCTTGTTCGATCTGCTCTCAGCCTGTCCCTCCTACGAGACGGGCAAGACAGCAGGTCGGACTGGACGCAGCTGGCCGCGGTCGGTCTCCCTGTTTCGGTTCAGCGAGAGTGGTGTCCTGCTGAAGCCCCGGAGCTCGAATGTCCAACGTAAATATAACGACCGCGGTTTAATGTGGCGCTATGGCTCTGCAGACATTGCACGTTGCTGTCTTGTGGTGTTTAGTGTAAAAATCTTCCACACAGCGGACATGTTATGATGAAAAGTTGGCTAGCTTTTAGCTAAAGTGCTACTCACTCAGTCCGCTTGTTGTAGTTGGCTGCAAACTATGGAATGGATTTCCTGAATGTGACGTGAGGCGGCCGGGTCTTATTACTCTGGGTTCATGAGACACGACTCCGGATCGGATCAGCCCCACCCCTACTACCGTTGCATTGTGGGGAATGTAGTGTTGGTGTTTGCAAAACACCAGCGGGTGGCTGTGGCCTGTGGGCCGTTTCTAATAGTAATTAAATATCATCCAGGGGGCCATAGATAATTAATTTGCGTGCCGGATCTGGCCCGCGGGCCTTGACTTTGACATATGTACTTACAGGATCTTATAAAAACCTGTCCAGATGTTCATGATATATTATACCAACAAACAAACAGAGTTGAATCTAATAGGTAGTGGGCGGCAGAGTTTAAATTGCATTTTTTTTAAATAATCGGTTAGCTTTCAGACTATTAGATGGGTGTCTTTCAGCTACAACCACTCAAACTTTTAACTTATTGTCTGTGAAATTTGCAGAGGTATAAATATTTTTGTGTTTTCTAAGGTTGCTTAGCTGTGGCAGCCATATTGAATGGGACTGAGTGGTAGATGTACATTTACTGATTCTTTTCTGAAAGTTTATCTAAAATACACTACAGTAATGGGTTTAAAAAACATTTTATTAAAAGACAAATAAATTAATACACATATCCATAAAGCAAAAACATTATCAACCTTTCACCTTAATCTGGTGAAAATGAAAATCAAATAAACAGATTTAGAAAAATATTTAAATGAAAAAATTGAAACAGGAGAGACAGTAAAAGACTTGTATGTCTCTATAGGCAGTTCAAACTGTGTGAATGCCATCATAGCTCACTTCTCGTGTTTTTACTTAAACCTAATGAACTTTTCTTTGAAGGGAAACAAAAAACTTTCCTTGTTCTAACATTAGTGCTGACTTTGTTGGCAGTGGAAGGCTTCCTGTCTTTCAAAACCGTTTAGAAAAGGAAACAGAAGAAATGCAGAAGGAAAGAAGCTGCACACAAAAGAGGAATTAGTTTAGTGTTGGGGAATGGCAGTATCACGTTCAGATTATTTTAACCCCAGATTATCATCATCATCATCATCATCATCATCATCATCATCATCATCATCATCATCATCATCATCATCATCATCATCATCATCATCATCATCAGCTTTATTTATAAAGTGCTTTAACACAGCCACAGCTGAAACAAAATGCTGGACATTAGATACAAACAAGATCAAAGAAAGCATAAAAACAGAGCTACAAAACTAACACACAGTGAACGAAAAACTTAATTTAAAATATAATAAAATGACAAGTTAAACAGGTAAAATCAACAAAAAATGAAGTAAAATCAAGTCTCATTTGGGTTGAAGGCCAATGAGTATAGATTAGTTTTCAAAAGAGTTTTAAAAATGGACAGTGAGGGAGCCTGTCGGATGTGTAAAGACAGAGCATTCCATAACTTAGGGGCACTAACAGAGAAGGCCCGGTCTCCTCGAAGCTTCCTCTTACTCCGTGGAATGACCAGGAGTAGCTGGTCAGCAGACCTGAGTGACCAGGAGTGTAATAGTGTAGAAGCTCTGTCAAATAAGGGGGGCAAGGCTGTTTAAAACCTTAAAAACAAACAAAATAATTTTAAAATGAACTCTAAAATACACCTGCAGCCAGTGGAGAGAAGCCAGGACAGGTGTGATGTGCTCTCTTTTGCGTGTTCCAGTTAAAAGACGTGCAGCAGCATTTTGCACCAGCTGCAGACGTGCAAGTGAGGACTGGCTGACTCCAAGATAGAGAGAATTACAGTAATCGAGCCGAGATGAAATGAAGGCATGGATTACTGTTTCGAATTGTTGCCGTGAAAGAATAGGTTTCACCGTTGCCAATTTTTTTAAATGATAAAAAAACAGACTTTACTGTGGCCCTTATTTGACTCTCGAGCTTAAAATCACTGTCCATCTTAAAACCAAGGTTTGTAACTGTAGATTTTACGTACATTGTCAGGGGGTCTAAGTCAACTGGAGGGCTCGAACAAGCTCCACTAGGTCCAAAAACAAGTACCTCAGTCTTTTTTTCATTAAAATGCAGGAAGTTTAGGGCCATCCAAGCTTTAAGATCCCCGAGACACGATAAAAGAGGTTTAATGGACCAGGCATCAACTCGCCTCAAAGGCACATAGATTTGGCAATCATCAGCGTAGCAATGAAAGGAGATGCCATGTTTTCTAAAAATCAATCCTAGAGGAAGCAGATATAAAGAAAAAAGCAAAGGCCCTAAATTTAGATTAGATTAGGCAACTCAGATAAAAAAAAGTTAAGTGTAACTTATTGTTAGAGGAGTGGTATTTACACAGGAGCATTATCTGAAAGGAAGCATGACATCAGCACTTTGGTTGGCCTCGTTGCTGTTTTAAGTGCTCTACAAATAAATTGGTATGGTATGGTATGGTATAAAGTATATAGATCTGTCAGAAACGAGGCCTTCAGTGATAACGTTTGTATCTTTTTTTTTACCGATCTTGAGGCAGAGAACAGCTTGGAGAGAAGGGCAGAGATTCCAGGTGAGAGGTGATACAGGTATGTGGTTTGTAGGAGAGTAGCTGGATGGAAACTAGGAGAACTTATCCAATGCCAAGGGGTGTAGTTGGTCAGAGTGATTCCAGAGGTTCAGGAGGTATGTGGTCTCAGACAGGGCTCATCGCAAGGAGACTCGAAGGGAGGTGAGTTTTCATAAAGGGGTAAAACTTAAACAGATCTGGACTCGAGAAAACACAAGGAATAAAACACAGGTTCTAACTCAAATAAACCCGGTCACTTGCAGCAGGGGCTCTTCAAAGTTACCTAGAGGCTTTGATGATCCAGAGTCGAACGCTGTCCAACAGGAGCTTAAGAACAGCAATCCTCAGCAGAACTGGTGCAAGAGACCTGGCCTGCCACTCTGCAGAAGCAAGGTAACAGCAAAAAGCGACAGAATCTCCACACGCAGTTTGGATCTTTCCTTCAGTTCCTTGTGCATTTAAAACCAGCTCCACACGCAGTTTGGATCTTTCCTTCAGTTCCTTGTGCATTTAAAACCAGCTTTTTTCCCCTGACATTCATCTTTCCACGTCTCCTACTTTATGTGAAGAGCAAGTCTCTAAACAGACATAATGTGTTTTCACAGTCAGACTCACAATGCCAAAATGAGTACAAGACTTTGTATCGCCTGCCACCAAGGGCAGAGTAATATAGTTTTTTCACACTTCTCTGTGTTTATGTGTGTTCATTGGCACAGTTACCAACGTAGGTCACAAGATTTCTCATACTGTTATTTTCAAGTTTTGACCAAAACATCCTTAACTCAACATGAGAAGATTGTGGCTGCCTGGCATGAAAGGTGGTGTGATGCATTCTGTCAAGGGATGCTAGGCCTTTAGTTATGTTTTTATCTTTAATGTTGAAAAGGCTCCAATGTTCATAAAACAAATGAAAAGTAAAAAAAGATAAACTCTTACTAGAGAATGTCTGCCTGGTATTTGGTTGTCCTTGGATGAGCAGAGTGGAAACTCCAGTAACCTTAATTAAAAGTGTTTGTGTGGAAAACGAGTGGGCAGCACATCTTGGCTAAAGACAGGCAGGCGGTGGTTGAAGGACAATGATTATCCTAAGCAGCGTACTGCACAGTGTAGAATTATGAATACTGCCTCTTTGGCAGAGTTGCAATTTTGCCATCTTGTCTGCCAATAACAGCATTGCATTTATTCCCAGACCACTTAAGTTAAACAAACAAAACCAAACAAATAACTGAAAATAACCAAATAAGAATAGAATAGAATATATCTTTATTGACATTGCCATTGCACCAGGGCACAACACAACATGATTGATTACGCACATCCGTCTTAAGATAGGACGAGTGCACGAAGCCGCAGCAGTTAAACAGCGCCGCCACAATCTTAGATATGAAAAAAGGGAAGATAACATGAGGATAAGTTGTGGTATTACAAAAAAGATCTTTCACATCTTGCCTGTGTAGACACCATATGAGAAATCAAAAAACTCCACCAGAAAGCATATTTAGGACAAATCACATGTGCATTTTGAGGTTGAGGCAGTGAGATTCTGTCCATGAGCCATTTACAGATAGCAAACAGTTCTGAAGATGTTCCCAGCCGGCCTCCGATAATGCTCACAGAAAGTTCTCCAGGGGGTGGGGGGGTAGCGATAGTTAGGTGCAGCTGGTGTCCTCAGTAACACGTCTCAGGAGAAATTTGATATCCACCCTTTCCAAGGCTGTTTTGGGAAGTCAGATAGAGATAACATAAATATTTTTCACTTCAGGCAGACAGGGTAATTTCTGTAGCCTTGAGTCCTGCTTGGCGACTCTGATCCAAATACGATCCAATTCGGGAACTTTTCACTGATCCAAGCTATGACCCATCCTCCAGATGTTGACCGGTACAGCGTCCATGAGTCCCAAGCCGTGCGGGTGGTCTGCGATCCTCAGAGATCGCGTCCACCTTCTGGTTTAGCTCATAAATCAGCTGATTTATGGCGGTCACGGCACGGATCAGACGTTCACTTTGACTCGGGAGCTTCGACATGACATTAATCGCTGCTGAAGTCTTCCTCATTTTCCAATAGGCCAGTGCTCCACCAACGCCAAAAAGCAAAGCGCCTGCTATCATACATCCAATTATATACAAATCCTCTACCTCTTCCACAGAGAGCACAGAGAGACACATCACCTTCCATTCGCTCCAGGAATCCATGATGTATCCTCCCGGGTGAGTCTGCGGGGGACAGGCCAGCTCCCCGGGCCTTGCCTTTTTGTAGAAAAAATCTTGTCAATAGAATTTATCGCCCATGAAACCAAATTCATCTCAATTTGCGTTCGAGAGGTGCTTTCCTGAGGAGCTGCAGACAAGACAAGAAGCCGCGCAGGGTGAGGAAGGTCTGGGAGGGAAGGAGCGAAAGAAAAAAGCTGCTGCCTCGTCCAGAGCCGGAAGTAGTACAACTTTACAGGACAACTTTATAAAAAGCAATACTTTTTTTTACCTTAGCAAACAAATAAGACAAATAGGAGTAGTTCATTGAATAATATCAAAGCTCATTTAGTTTTGCACAAACCTGGGTGCATCAGGATCAATATAGTGTCACATTGTTTAAGATTAGGGGCAACTATTTATTTAATTTTTGTCAGATTTACCAGTAAGCTCAAGGCCCCAAAATAGCCACAGATATCTGAAAATGTACTCAAATAACAACATATAAGAATGCAATTTCTAAAGCTAGGCTGCTCCTTATTTGTCATTTATGAACGGACCAGTCTGATGAAAAGTCATAGCTCTGCTCAGCCACGTTTTACTTTGACTGTTAGTACGGATGACTTTGTGACCCACCTTTAGTTAGAAAGAAGTTTCAAATGCATGGCATCATTCCCACCTATGATGGGAGAATTACTGGAAAGCTGTAACAGACTGATTATTCATTAAGTTCAATGGTAATACATGTACACATTTAGTACACAGACATTTTTTTGTCCCCCCCATTGCAGAGCAAAGAGGAGGAACTGGAAATACTGTTTGTCTGTCTATCCATGCATGTCGTGAGCACGATAACTTAAAAAAATAAGGGAGGTATCAACTTTCTTTTTGGCGTGACTGCAACTAGGCTTAAGAAAAGGCTATATCAAAAATTGGTGTGGCACATCAAAATCCAAGCTGGCCACCACCATATACTGGTACATATGTAAACTGGCATATTTTTTTAGTAAATTATGTGTTTTTCATTTTTTTTAAATATTGTTTGTTGTTCGAAAATAAATCTATGGTGTCAAGGCCACCATTGGCCACCCCCTGGCTCAGCCAGTGGTCCTTATTGTTGATAAAATTGCTCATTTCACTTGTGATGATCTGTCACTCTGTGCTGCCTCAGACAAGCAAAATAAATAAATTAATTAATTAATTAAATTAAATTAAATTAAAACTACCTTATGTCTTATCCACAATGTAGTTCCTACCCACTTGATTATCTTGCATCAAAAATATCTAAATTCTTCAATTTCAGTTTAAAAAACACTCATCTTGAAAACTACAGACTTTACTATTCAGATCTTTCAGTGACGGGGACATCTTGTACAAACATTTTGTAAAGCATCAACAAAAACATAATTCTGATTCAAAGATGCCCACCACATTTCAAGCCAGTTTCAAAATAAAATCATCTTATGATGAGAAATTAAAAACTTGGCGCTGCTTTTATTGAACATCAAAAATAATATTGTGCATGATCATGGACAATAGAACAAAACTTCACCCTCAGAGTTTGTGTTGTGAATGACTCTCAGCCACTCCCACATCATGTTTTGCTAAATATCTATAAAGTTCATTAAATTATAGGCGTTGTTTGTGTTGGATAATTGATTGGATGTGGCAGTCATTTAAAAAAAGGATAGAGTCTAAACTTTAATCAAATGTTGATGTTCATTCACTGATTAATGTATGAAAGAAACAAATCCACAGTGGTTCTGACAGTCTAGTTTAGTGGGACACTCTAAAATCAAGAATCTTAGGACTATAATGGAGCTGACTGAGAGTAGAGGCTACTGAAAAGAGTTTTGTTGAAGCTTAGAACAGTGAAAGTGTTGATTAGCTGCTGAGAGGGGAAGCCACAACCAGCAGGGCCCAAACTCCATAAGCAAAAGTGGTTACCGTACTCACCGTTTTAGAAAAGTCTACCAAAATGTTTTTGTAATATTTTGTGGAGTGGACTGACTCATCAAACCATTCTGCTGCTTGCATGACTAATGTGGAAAAAAGTAGTAAAAGTTACGTGTCAATGTTTTTGGAGCTTTCTCTGGTGATTCGGGACATTTTTCCTCCATTTTTTTTTAAATCTATTTTTGCTTTTGGCACAATGGTGATTTCAAAGCTGCCTCATATATTTGATTTGATGTTTATTTATTCATTTTAAAAGAATGATACATGATCATAGATGAGGGTGGGAACGTAGATCGATCGGTAAATTGAGAGCTTTGCCTTTTGACTCAGCTCTCTCTTCACCACGACAGACCGGTACAGCGCCCGCTTCACTGCGGACGCTGCACCTATCCGCCTATCGATCTCACGCTCCAGTTTTCCCTCATTCGTGAACAAGATCCCGAGATACTTAAACTCCTCCACTTGGGGCAGGACCTCCTCCCCGACCCGGAGAGGGCATGCTACCCTTTTCCGGCTCAAGACCATGGCCTCGGATTTGGAGGAACTGATCCTCATCCCGGCCGCATCACACTCGGCTGCAAACCGCTCCAGTGAAAGTTGTAAATCACGAACTGATGAAGCCAGTAGGACCACATCATCTGCAAAAAACAGAGAAGCGATTCTAAGGTCACCAAAACGGATCCTCTCAACACCTTGGCTGCGCCTAGAAATTCTGTCCATAAAAGTTATGAACAGAATCGGTGACAAAGGGCAACCTTGGCGGAGTCCAACTCTCACCGGAAACGAGCCTGACTTACTGCCGGCAATGCGGACCAAGCTCTGACACCGGTCGTACAGGGACCTAACAGCCCATATCAATGGGCCTGGTACCCCATACTCCCGGAGTACCCGCCACAGAACCCCCCGAGGGACGCGGTCGAATGCCTTTTCCAAGTCTACAAAGCACATGTAAACTGGTTGGGCAAACTCCCACGCACCCTCCAGGACCCTGTTGAGGGTGTAGAGCTGGTCTAGTGTTCCACGACCAGGACGAAAACCACACTGCTCCTCCTGAATCCGAGGTTCGACTATCCGACGGACCCTCCTCTCCAGAACCCCTGAATAGACCTTACCAGCTTTGGGTTATGACCGAAAGAACGAGATCTCGGATACAAGCGGCTGAAATGAGTTTTCTCCGCAGGGTGGCTGGACTCTCCCTTAGAGATAGGGTGAGAAGCTCAGTCATCCGGGAGGGACTCGGAGTAGAGCCGCTGCTTCTCCACATCGAGAGGAGCCAGTTGAGGTGGCTCGGGCATCTGGTTAGGATGCCTCCTGGACGCCTCCCTGGTGAGGTGTTCCGGGCATGTCCCACCGGGAGGAGACCCAGAGGAAGACCCAGGATACGCTGGAGGGACTATGTTTCTCGGCTGGCCTGGGAACGCCTTGGGATTCCCCCAGAGGAGCTGCTCCAAGTGGCTGGGGAGAGGGAAGTCTGGGCCTCCCTACTTAGGCTGCTACCCCCGCGACCCGACCCCGGATAAGCGGAAGAAAATGGATGGATGGATGGATGAAGAATTACAAAACAGTTTCATCAGATACAAGAATACAAGTAGGATAAAATGAAAGGAGCAGAAAGAAGATGAAATCTTATTATATCTGCCCCTTATTTCACAGTTTGTTCAAACAATGATAACCTTCAAACTACATCACAAAATGAATAACTCTACTTAATTTTTCTAACTGTAATACACAAACACACTAAGCTACATCATATATAGTTTTTGAGCAAGTCCTTTTTGACCTTTTTCTTAAATGTATACATTGATTTTGCATTTTTAACATCACTCTCCAGAACATTCCACAATCCAACTCCCTGAATTGAGGTAGACCGTCCCTTTAAGCTGGTTCTGAATTGTGGTTTGATGAATATCTCTGTCCCTTTGAGATTGTAATAACTTTGTCTTTTTATAAAATTTATTTGGATATTTAAAGGTAATGTGTTATTATGAGCCCTATACATAACTGATAAAATACTATAATCTACCAATTCCTGGAATTTCAATAAATTTAGCTGAAGAAACAAGGTGTTTGATGGGTGACTGAAATGTTTTCTGGTGATTACTCTTACAGCTCTCTTTTGTAAAATATAAACAGGCTTGGTAATTGTTTTGCACGCTTTTCCCCAAACCTCAATACAATAGATTAAATGTGGAACAATTGTTGTGTTATACAACATTTACAGAGCTTTATCAATTAAAAATCCCTGACTTTATACAGTACTGCAATTGATCTAGCTATTTTTGTTTTAATAGAATTTACATATCCACATCGAGAGGAGCCAGTTGAGGTGGCTCGGGCATCTGGTTAGGATGCCTCCTGGACGCCTCCCTGGTGAGGTGTTCCGGGCATGTCCCACCGGGAGGAGACCCAGAGGAAGACCCAGGACACGCTGGAGGGACTATGTTTCTCGGCTGGCCTGGGAACGCCTTGGGATTCCCCCAGAGGAGCTGCTCCAAGTGGCTGGGGAGAGGGAAGTCTGGGCCTCCCTACTTAGGCTGCTACCCCCGCGACCCGACCCCGGATAAGCGGAAGAAATGGATGGATGGATGGATAGAATTTACATGATGTTTCCATGTCAGTTTGTCATCAATGATAACACCCAGAAACTTCACTTCACTCACTTTACAGATCACAACATCTTCAATTTCAAATGGATCGTCAACAATTCTCTTTTTGTTACTGAATATCATGTAATTAGTTTTATCTAAATTCAAAGATAATTTGTTTAATTTAAACCAAGTTTGTATTTTTATAAATTCTGTTTTCATCATATCCAAAATCTGTTTTATGTCTTTACCCGAACAGAAAAATGTGGTGTCATCGGCAAAAAGAACACATTTAAGAAGTCCTGACACATTTACCAAGTCATTCACATATAAAATAAATAACTTTGGTCCAAGCACAGAGCCCTGAGGAACTCCACAAGTGATATCACGGAGGTCAGATCTAACATCATTTATTTGCACAAACTGTTTCCTATCTTTCAAATAGCTAGATACCCACTGTAATGCTGGTCCTCTAATACCATATTTATTTAGTTTTTCAAGGAGAATG
>JBBPBX010030963.1:7105-22323 GCA_038048925.1 Garcialebias charrua | reverse complement strand
AAATGGTTATTGTTACACCAGTGGTCTGAGAGTAATTTAATTTCAATCCTGTGTATGTCCTGTACATATTGTAGTTTTTACAATAAATTTGACTTTGACTTTTATCTGTGATGCTCTTTCTTGACATGAAACCATACTGCTGCTCACAGATTGTCACCTCTTGTCTAAGTCTTGCTTCCATAACGCTCTCCCAGATCTTCATCATGCGACTCACCAACATAATTCCCCTGTAGTTGCTACAACTTTGTGCATAACCCTTGTTGTTAAAAATGGCCACCAGCACACTTCTTCTCCATTCCTCAGATATTTTGTCACCCTCAAATATTCCATTAAATATTTGAGTCAAAAGCCTCACTGCCATCTCTCCAAGACATTTCCAAACCTTCACTGGTATTTCATCAGGTCCTACTGCCTTCCCCTTCTTCATTCTTTTCAGAGCTTTTCCAGAATTCACCCTCATTAATCTTTCCCACTTCTTGGTCCACAGTTTCTATGACCTCAACTCTTCTTTCTCTTTCATTTCATTTATCAGCTCCTAAAAATACTCCTTCCATCTTCCTGTCATACTCTCCTTACTTGTTAGAACATTACCATTCCTATCATTAATAAGCCTAACCTGCTGCACATCCTTTCCAGCCTGATCCCTCTGTTTTGCCAATCGGTACAAGTCCTTCTCGCCCTCTTTAGTGTCCAGTCTCCCGTACAACTCATTGTACACGCTCTGCTTTGTCTTAGCTACTTCCTTCTTTGCTCTACATCCCATCACCTTATATTCCTGTCTCCTCTCTTCATTCCTCTCACTGTCATGTTTATTCTTGGCTAACCTCTTTTGTTGAACTGCATCTTGCACTTCACTATTCCACCACTAGGTTTTCTTATCATCATTCTCTGTCCAATTTGACACACCAAGTACCTTCATTCCTGTCTTTCTAATTGTTGTAGTAGCCCAGTCACTTGGAAGCTCTTTCTTGACACCCAGAGCCTTTAACAGCTCGTCTCTGAATTTCTCACAACATTCTTCCTTCTTTAGCTTCCACCATTTGGTCTTCTTCTCTGATTTTACTCTTTTTCTCTTCTTCACAACAACAGTCATTCTACACACAACCATCCGATGCTGTCTGGCCACGCTCTCCCCTGCTACAACCTTACAGTCTCCAATCTCCCTCAGGTTTCCTCTTCTACACAGAATGTAGTCGACCTGTGTACTCCTTCCTCCACTCTTATAGGTCACTCTATGTTCCTCCCTCTTTTGGAAATAGGTATTGACTACAGCCATTTCCATTCTCTTGGTAAAATCCACCACCATCTGTCCTTCCTGGTTTCTTTCCTTGACACCAAACCTACCCATCACTTCCTCATCCTCTGTTTCCTTCACCAACATGTCCATTCAGGTCTGCTCCAATCACCACTCTTTCCTCCCTGGGAATACTCTCTATCACTTCATCCAGATCTTTCTCCTCCCCATCACATCCAACCTGTGGAGCATAACCACTGACTATGTTTAGCATCAGACCTTCTACTTCTACTTTCAGACACATCACCCTATCTGACACTCTCTTCACCTCTAGTCAGAGATAATAATAATAATGAATTCAATTTATAACGCACTTTTCATTAATGAAAATCTCAAAGTGAGAGAGAATCTTTATTGTCATTTGCACCTCATGTGGTCCCAGTTACATTCAACAATAAAAAGTAAGAGAAAAACAGTAATAAGATCTAAGATATGAACTATGAAAAACATCAACTAAAAAATACACTAAGCACTAAAAACATAATTACAAACAGCAGCACAAACTTGAGACTGTATGAGCAGATGGTCACGAATGAACACAGCAACAAGAAACAGATCAGTAGCAACATGATGTGATATTTTTCAGTGAATATTCTTATTATTTATTTATTCATGAGTCTAACAGCCTCAGGGTAGAAGCTGTTCCTCAGTCTAGTGGTTCTACATTTGATGCTCCTCAACCTCCGTCCTGAGGGGAGTGGGGCAAAGAGTGTGTGTGCTGGGTGAGTGAGGTCTTTCATGATGCAGGTGGCTCTTTTCCTGCATCTGGAGGTGTAAATGTCTGTGATGGTGGGGAGACTGACTCCAACAGACTTCTGTGCAGCCTTCACCACTCTCTGCAGAGCTTTCCTCTCTTCAACTGTGCAGCCTCCATGCCACACGTTGATGCTGGAGCACAGGATGCTCTCCACTGCACACCTGTAGAAGGAGGTGAGAACTGGGCTGCTCAGACCAGCTCGTCTCAGCCGTCTGAGGAAGTAGAGTCTCTGATGACCTTTCTTGATCAGGCTGGTGGTGTTGTTGCTCCAGCTGAGGTTATCATTCATGTGTACACCCAAGTATTTGTAGCTGGAGACCACTTCCACTGCAGACCCACCTATGTTCAGTGGGGCATGGGTGTGTTTGTTCCTTCTGAAGTCCACAATCATCTCCTTTGTCTTCTTCACATTTATGTGAAGGTTATTATTAACCTCACACAGACTCTTCCACTGGTACATTTTCATCTTTAAATCACTTCTTGGTCTGCTGCCCTCATACATCTCCTCCTACATGTCTCTGTGTGAGTGCAGCTACAGCGTGCACTCTCAGGACATGATTACCTGCAGTGTTCCGTCAGTGAGGACTGAACTTGGAAAAAGGACCTTCTCCTACTCTGCTCCTGTTTCATGGAATATCTTACAAAAAGATCTGAAGCTCTCGGCCCTGACCTCTCTAAATGGTTTTAAGAGTCTGTTGGAATCCTGGCAGAAACCATTGCAGATATGTTCCTGTCTTTGATTTTGTACATCTCCTTATAATGTTTTCGCTAGTTTTTGCTACTTTTTTCTTTTTCTTGTTTATTGTTTAATGTAATTGTATCATGGCTGTTCATCGTTCTTTAGTTTGTAGCAGGTCGCTTTCGTAAATGCGCCCTCGAGGCTCAATAAGATTTACCTGACTAAATAAAGGTTGAATGAAAATTATCTTTGCACCAGCTCTCCAGATGTTCCACCTCCTGCCTGTAGTTGGACTCATCATTGTTTGTGATGCATCCCACCACAACTGTGTCATCTGCAAACTTTACAATATGACAACCTGGATGGGTAGCTGCACAATCATATGTGAGCAGAGTGAACAGGAGTGGGCTCAGCACACATCCTTGAGGAGAGCCAGTGCTGAGGGTTGTGGTGGAGGAGGAGAAGTTGTAGAGCCTCACTGACTTAGGTCTGCTTGTTAAGAAGTCTAGTACCCAGTTACAAATAGAGGGGCTAAGTCCAAGTGTGAATAATTTGTCCATCAGTGTTTGGGGGATCATGGTGTTGAAGGCAGATGTGAAGTCCACAAAGAGCAGACGGATGTAGGAGTCCTTCTGTTCCAGGTGGGTGAGAGCAGTGTGGACCACAGAGGAGATGGCGTCCTCTGTTGATCGGTTCTCATGGTACGCATACTGATGAGGGTCCTCGTTGATGTCAATTGTTGTTTCCTAACATGTTTCCCTCCTCATGGTCTTCGACTAACAATAGTACAATTTCCGCCGGCACCTGTTTGTCAACAGCACTGGTAGCGGTTGTTGTTCACCCGGGCCTCAACCGATCCGGTATGGTTTCCCTTTGATGAACTCGCATTATGGTTTTGGCAAAAGTGTTTTTTTTACATCATATGCCATTCCTGACACAACCCTCACCATTTACCCGAGCTTGGGACTGGCACAAGAGATAAACTGGCTTGTGCACCCTAGTGGCTGGTTACAATACAATATACATCATACATATTTGTACTTGGCAGCACAATAGCCCAGTGGTTAGCACTGTTGCCTCACAGCCAGAACGTCCTGGGTTCAATCCCCAGTTTGACCTTGTGTCTTTCTGTATGGAATTTGCATGCTCTTCTTGTGCTTGCATAGTCAGAGTCAGAGAGTCAGAGTCAGAGAGTCTTTATTGTCATTTGCACCGCATGTAGTACATGTGTTGAAAACGAGATTATGTACACAGGGTCCCAGTTACATCCAACAACAAATGCAAGAGAAAAACAATAATAACATCTAGGATTAACTAAGAGAGACATCAGCTAGTAATACACTAAGCCCTAATGTAGTAGAAAAACATCATTATAAACAGCAGCACGAACATGAGTCATTATGAGCAGATGGTCACAGATGAACGCAGCAACAAGAAACAGATCAGTATCAACATGATGTGACATTTTGCAGTGTTTATTCTTATTATTTATTTATTCATGAGTCTGACAGCCTCAGGGTAGAAGCTGTTCCTCAGTCTAGTGGTTCTACATTTGATGCTCCTCAACCTCCGTCCTGAGGGGAGTGGGGCAAAGAGTGAGTGTGCTGGGTGAGTGAGGTCTTTCATGATGCAGGTGGCTCTTTTCCTGCATCTGGAGGTGTAAATGTCTGTGATGGTGGGGAGACTGACTCCAACAGACTTCTGTGCAGCCTTCACCACTCTCTGTAGAGCTTTCCTCTCTTCAACTGTGCAGCCTCCATGCCACACGTTGATGCTGGAGCACAGGATGCTCTCCACTGCACACCTGTAGAAGGAGGTGAGGACTGGGCTGCTCAGACCAGCTCGTCTCAGCCGTCTGAGGAAGTAGAGTCTCTGATGACCTTTCTTGATCAGGCTGGTGGTGTTGTTGCTCCAGCTGAGGTTATCATTCATGTGTACACCCAAGTATTTGTAGCTGGAGACCACCTCCACCGCAGATCCACCTATATACAGTGGGGTGTGGGTGTGTTTGTTCCTTCATAGGTTTCTCCAGGTGCTCCGGTTTCCTTCCACAGACCAAAAAAAATGCATGTTGGTCTGCCTTAAGCCCCAGGCCTCCCTTGCAAAAGAGATCTATGATCTTAATGGGATTTGCCAGGTTTCATCTTCTTTCTTTTTCTTCTGCTTTTGGCTTTTCCCTCTTCAGGGGTCACCACAGCGAGTCATCTTCCTCCATCTCACTCTGTCCTCTGCATCCTCTGTATTCACTTCAACTACCGTACTTTCCATCCTTTAAGTCGCTCCGCCCTATATGTCACATTAGTCCAATTATGTCCAATAAAGTGGAAAAATCCATAAACGTGTCGCACCTCCGTGTACGTCACATCTATTATGCATCACCGCTGAGGCGTCACATATGTTACGCGCCACTGCTGACAACCCGGAAATGTGGGCCGGTGTTTTGCAGAAAATGGATTGGCTGTGAAATGGCCGCAGGAGCGTGCACGGTAGGACTTTAACAAGATTAACACGGTAAACACAATTATTTGTTTGCTGAAAATTATAGCAAAGATGTGTCTGAGCTGAACTTTTCCTTAATAAATGCACTTAATGGTCAAATAAGCTGAATTTAAAAAATAGTTTCGCTACGTCGGTGCTGCAAAGCGTGCACGCGCAGTGAGCGGATACGCTTCATTTCTTTAAAATAAACACCTAAAAAATATATTTGTTTGCTGACATTATAGCAAAAGTGTTTCTGAGCTTAACGTTTCCTTATTAAATGCTCATAATGGTCAAGTCCGCTGGATTTAAATTGTTTCGCTTTGACGGTCTTACGTGTGCGTGCACTGCGAAAATAAATTAGAAATAAATCGAATTTTAGCTCAAACATCTCCTAAAGCTAATCAGTTGTAAATGTCCATCCAGTGATCACTTTCTGTAAGTTTCATCAAAATCTGTCCAGTGGTTCTTGACCTATTTTGCTAACAGTGAAACACTGAGCTAACAGTAGTTCAGACCTCCAGAGAGCAGGAGGCCGTGCTGCGACAGAGTGAGTCCGACCAGAGGAGTCTGCTGTCAGACACATGAGCTGGGAACGGTCAGTGGACCCTAGCGGCCGAAAGTGGTACTGCTCCATTTTTTCATCAGAATAAATGGAAACGGTCATATCTCAGCCAAAAATTGGTATAAAAATATGGGAAAAAATCCCTAAATATGTCGCTTCACCGTATAAGGTGCAGGACATGAAAATTAGTTTAAAAAATCTGCGACTTATAGGCCAGAAAATACGGTCCCTCCATGTCCTCTCTAACTGCATCCAAATATCTTCTCTTTGGCCTTCCCCTTTGTTTTTTCCTGGCAACTGCCATTCTAACATCCTTCTACTAATATATTTGCCTGGTTAAATAAAGATAAATAAATGTTTACAAAAATATGTACAAAGTATTAAAAATATTAAAAAGCAGGACAACTGTGTGAATGCTGACTCAGCAAAAGAAAACAAAAAGTTAAAAAAGCATAAAGAGAATCATATGAGAGAAAGGAGATGGGAAATAGACATGAAAGAAGATAAAAGTGCAAAAATCTGAAGACAACACAAATTATATGTAAAACATTTACATGAAATCAAATCTTTGATTTCATGTAAAAATTTTACATATAATTAAAGAAATCTTTGATTTCATTTCTGAGTACAGTATAAGTTAAGCAAAAACCAATTACAAACAGTTACTGGGTGGTTTCTTTTCAAAGCTAAACCTTTCCACACAAATTTTGTCAATAATGTGTTTTAAATGTGAAAAATCCTTAAAACTTACCTGAGATAAATGAATGAAAATTAACCAAGAAAAACTGTTGAAGAAAGTTCTGCTCAAGCCAGAGTGAAGCGCCGGTTTTGCAGCAAGACAAGGAAGTCGACTCAAATCCTGGGGGGTTTCATGGAGTTGTAGAAAATAAGAGAACAGAGACTAGATTCACTTTTTTTATCACAAGAGCTCTGCAGCCCTGACAGAATGTGACAAGAAATACATAATTAATAAATAATGATTTTCTCTAACACTTTTGGCAGGTATAAAACTGGGATAAAATCAGGATTTTATTTTGAAGCATTAGCCCAAACCATGATGCTATTGCCAGTGTGTTTCCAAGATGGAATAATGTTTTTCTGCTGATATATTTGTCACACTCTGTCATAGATTGTCTTTGTATTTCTGTCTTCCCCTTCTGCTTTTGTTCTTATTTACCTTCTGCTGGTGTCATTATGTCCTAGTGTGTGAGGTTGAGAGGTTCCAGCTAGAAATAGTCGGACTCACCTCAACGCATGGCTCTGGCTCTGGAACCAGTTTCCTTGAGAGGGGTTGGACACTCTTCCACTCTGGAGTTGCCCCTGGTGAGAGGCGCCGAGCAGGAGTGGGCATACTTGTTGCCCCCCATCTTGGTGCCTGTACGTTGGGGTTCACCCCGGTGAACGAGAGGGTAGCCTCCCTTCGCCTACGTGTGGGGGGACGGGCTCTGACTGTTGTTTGTGCCTATGCACCAAACGGCAGCTCAGACTACCCACCCTTTTTGGAGTCCTTGGAGGGGGTATTGGAGAGTGCGCCTCCTGGGGACTCCCTTGTTCTACTGGGGGACTTCAACGCTCACGTGGGCAATGACAGTGAGACCTGGAGGGGTGTGGTTGGGAGGAACGGCCCCCCTGATCTGAACCAGAGTGGTGTTCTGTTATTGGACTTCTGTGCTCGTCATGGATTGTCCATAACGAACACCATGTTCAGGCATAAGGGTGTACATATGTGCTCTTGGCACCAGGACACCCTAGGTCGCAGTTCGATGATCGACTTTGTTGTCGTCTCATCTGATCTGCGGCCGCATGTCCTGGACACTCGGGTGAAGAGAGGGGCGGAGCTGTCAACTGACCACTACCTGGTGGTGAGTTGGCTCCGATGGTGGGGGAGGATGCCGGTCAGACCTGGCAGACCCAAACGTATTGTGAGGGTCTGCTGGGAACGTCTGGCAGAGTCTCCCGTAAGACGGAGCTTTAACTCCCACCTCCGGGAGAGCTTTGAACACGTTCCGAGGGAGGCGGGGGACATTGAGTCCGAGTGGGCCATGTTCCGCGCCTCTATTGTCGAGGCAGCTTATCAGAGTTGTGGCCGCAAGGTTGTTGGTGCCTGTCGTGGTGGCAACCCTCGAACCCGGTGGTGGACACCGGCAGTGAGGGATGCTGTCAGGCTGAAGAAGAAGTCCTATTGGGCCTTTTTGGCCTGTGGGATCCCGGAAGCAGCTGATGGCCACTGGCAGGCCAAACGGCATGCAGTTCGGGTTGTTGCTGAGGCAAAAACTCGGGCATGGGAGGAGTTCAGAGAGGCCATGGAGAATGACTTCCATACGGCTTTGAGGCGATTCTGGTCTACCATCTCGCGTCTCGGGGGGGAAAGCGGTATGTCACCAACACTATTTTTAGTGGAGGTGGCGTGCTGCTGACCTCAACTCGGGATGTTTTGGGTCGGTGGGCAGAATACTTTGAAAACCTTCTCAATCCTACTGGCACGGCTTCCACTGAGGAAGCGGAACCTAGGTACTTTGGGTTGGGCTCTCCAATCTCTAGGGCTGATGTCACCGAGGTGGTTAAAAAGCTCCTCGGTGGCAGGGCTCCAGGGATGGATGAGATTCACCCGAAGTTCCTTAGGGCTCTGGATGTTGTAGGGTTGCGTTGGCTTACGCGACTCTACAATTTATGTGGACATCGGGGGCAGTTCCCCTTGATTGGCAGACTGGGGTGGTGGTTCCCTTATTCAAAAAAGGGGACCATAGAGTGTGTTTCAACTATAGGGAGATCACACTCTTAAGCCTCCCTGCTAAGGTCTATTCAGGGGTTCTGGAGAGGAGGGTCCGTCGGATAGTCAAACCTCAGATTCAGGAGGATTAATGTGGGTATTGTGCTGGTTGTGGAAAACTAGACCAGCTCTACACCCTCAGCAGGGTCCTGGAGGGTGTGTGGGAGTTTGCCCAACCAGTTTACATGTGCTTTGTGGACTTGGAGAAGGCATTACACCACGTCCCTCAGGGGGACCTGTGGGAGGTACTCCGGGAGTATGGCGTACCAGACCCTTTGATACAGGTTGTTAGGTCCCTGTACGACCGGTGTCAGAGCTTGGTCCGCATTGCCGGCAGTAAGTCAGGCTCGTTTCCGGTGAGAGTTGGACTCTGCCAAGGTTGCCCTTTGTCACCGATTCTGTTCATAACTTTTATGGACAGAATTTCTAGATGCAACCAAGGTGTTGAGAGGATCCGTTTTGGTGACCTTAGAATCGCTTCTCTGGTTTTTGCAGATGATGTTGTCCTATTGGCTTCATCAAGTCCAGCTTTCACTGGAGTGGCTTGCAGCCGAGTGTGATGCGGCCGGGATGAGGATCAGTTCCTCCAAATCCAAGGTCATGGTCTTGTGCCCGAAAAGGGTAGCATGCCCTCTCCGGGTCGGGGAGGAGGTCCTGCCCCAAGTGGGGGAGTTTAAGTATCTCGGGGTCTTGTTCACGAGTGAGGGAAAACTGGAGCATGAGATCGATAGGCGGATAGGTGCAGCGTCCGCAGTGAAGCGGGCGCTGTACCGGTCTGTCGTGGTGAAGAGAGAGCTGAGTCAAAAGGCAAAGCTCTCAATTTACCGATCGATCTACGTTCCCACCCTCATCTATGGTCATGAGCTTTGGGTTATGACCGAAAGAACGAGATCTCGGATACAAGCGGCTGAAATGAGTTTTCTCCGCAGGGTGTCTGGACTCTCCCTTAGAGATAGGGTGAGAAGCTCAGTCATCCGGGAGGGACTCGGAGTAGAGCCGCTGCTTCTCCACATCGAGAGGAGCCAGTTGAGGTGGCTCGGGCATCTGGTTAGGATGCCTCCTGGACGCCTCCCTGGTGAGGTGTTCCGGGCATGTCCCACCGGGAGGAGACCCAGAGGAAGACCCAGGACACGCTGGAGGGACTATGTTTCTCGGCTGGCCTGGGAACGCCTTGGGATTCCCCCGGAGGAGCTGGCCCAAGTGGCTGGGGAGAGGGAAGTCTGGGCCTCCTTACTTAGGCTGCTACCCCCGCGACCCGACCCCAGATAAGCGTAAGAGAATGGATGGATGGATGGATGGATGAAAATCAAGTAAAATCAATGATAAAATAACAAAAATCAGTGATAAAATCAATTAAAATCAATGATAAAATCAACTAAAATCGGTGATAAAATCATGTGGAGGCAGAATAGGCTTGCTTAAAAAGAAAGGTCTTTAACCCCAAAAATACACCACACGCGTTCCGGCTCCGCCCCGCTCCGGTCCGACCTCCGCAGCAAATACGCACCCTTTATAATCAATGAGATAAAGTACACTGGCTCCGCACGGCGGCGGTGAGCTGCGGCGAGCGGACGGCAGTCCGTCAAAATTAGAAAATTTTCTATTTCTGCCGGATGACGGAGCTGTGCCGGAGTCAACTTTTGAAGATTACGTCGCACCAACAGGAAAAGGAACGAGCACAACTTCCGTATTTACAAAATAAAATCACCACGGGCGGACTAATCCTAGCTCTATATGGATTTATTTGTACAAAAATGCTGTCAAACTATCATTTATGACTATTCTATGACTAAACTATTATATTTATGACTATGACTACACCTAATAACGCAATACAATAAATAAATAAATAAAAAAGTATTTTATTCTGAAATGTAAACATCACTTCCTGTTGCTCAAACCATGTCCTGTCGCTTGTTTACGAGAGAATATCAAGGCAGCCTTTACTGTTGTTCTCCTTCTTCCACCGAATGAATTGTTTTGTTCTGACTTCATTATTTATCACTTGATTTATCGCGCAATCTCGCAATTCCCGCGCATGCGTCTTGGAGCGGCGCATCCATGCGGACCTGAGCTGAGCGGAGGCAGTGGACTTTGGACTCGCTCAGCTGCGACCTGCGGAGCGGAGCGGACACGGACCGCGTGTAGTGTATTTTTGGGGTAAGCCTTTTCTAAAGTCAACCAGTGATTGTGGAGCTCTCGGGTAGTCAGGGAGGGAGTTCCAGAGGCGGGGGGCAGCCACACAGAATGCCCGGTCTCCCATGGTCCTTAATTTGGTTCATGGTATGTGAAGGATATTACTGTTCTGTGATCGTAGGGACCGGGTGGATGAATATGGTGCAAGAAGGTCCTTTAGATGAAGTTCTGTTTAAACATTGATGTGTAGTTTTGTACTGAATTCTGTAGGTGACAGGAAGCCAATGGAGGTTATGGAGAATGGGTGTAATATGTTCGAATTTACGAACTCTCAACAGAATCCTGGCTGCACTGGTTTTGAATATATTGAAGCCTCTGAAGGTTTTTGCCAGGGATTCCAGTAAACAGGGAGTTGCAGTAGTCAATCCTGGAGGAGACAAAAGGCATGGACGAGTTTATCTGCATCAGCAAAAGTAAGAGATGGGTGAAGTTTGGAGATGTTTCGAAGATGGAAGAAAAAGGGTTTTAAACAGATGCTTAGTGTGATTTTCAAACGTGAACTTGATATATTTATCCACAGAGTTGATGTGATCAGTAAAAGGTTGCACTTCCTGAGATTTAATTTTAACCCAAGTGTCGTCAACATAACTGAACCAATGACTTGGTGGTCTGCCTGAAAAGGACGTCTGGGCCTTTGTCAAGTCAGCGAGGAAATCTACAAAACACACTAATAAACAGCAAAAGGAGAACAGACAAAAAAACATTGTCATCCCTTATGCGGCTGGAGTATCAGAGAATTTCAGAATGATTTTCAACAAACACAACATCCCAGTACATTTCAAACCCAGTAGGACTCTCAGACAGAGCCTGGTCCACCCGAAGGACAAAACACCCACACACAAACAGAGTGGTGTAGTTTATGCGGTCCAGTGCAGCGAGGACTGTCCAGACCTCTACATTGGGGAAACTCAACAGCCTATTCACAGACGAATGTCCCAACACAGGAAAGCCACCTCCTCTGGACAAAACTCAGCTGTTCACCTCCACCTCACGGACAAGAGACATTCATTTGAGGACCAGAATGTGCACATTTTGGACAGAGAACACAGATGGTTTGAGAGGGTGTGAAGGAAGCTGTTTATATTAAGAGGGAGAAGCCTTCTCTTAACAGGGGAGGAGGTTTCAGATTCCAACTTTTAAAAACGTATAATGCAGCTTAAGGACTGAGTGATTCCCGTACGATTTTCACACCTGATGGGAACAGAGGAACCTCGTCTGTGAATTAGACTAACAAAAACCTTAAGAAACACCTACTGTTAAGGTGTGAGGTGTGATTTGTCAATTTACATAGGTATGTGTGTATCTTATCTCAGCCTTTAAAGCCTTACTCCCACACTCTGCTCTTTGAATTGAGAAAGATCTTTGGATGAAAAGCGAAACGTCTTCTGTTACAAATAAAGTCCAGTTGTTTCTGTATTGAACTCTTTTTTTGATTTTATCATGTCCTGGATGACTGACAATCTTCACCAGCATACCCACTACATGCCACACTGGACTCTTATCGCAGCATCTTAAGTAGGGTAGGGCATTGAGGATAGAGAATCGTTTGGAACCAGGACTAACTGTCCGGTTTTCCCAGAATCGTTCAAAATATTTATTTTAGATTCCTATTTTCGATACCTAGTCCGCCAACCAGATGTTGAAGCCGCCCGCCGAACACCAATGAAGAAGAAACCGTTTGCTGAAAATTCAAAGAAGAATCCACTGGAAATGTTCCCAAACATGGAAAGTGAGCAGCTACGGTCGAAGTCATGGCTTAACTTTAATAAAATGACCGGTCAGCTCAGTGCAGCACTTGCAAGAATTTTATATTGTGCAACGGAGGGTGGAGAAGTAAAAAAGTGGCCTGTCACCAACATTTAGTTTAGTTAGGCAATAACAACAGAGCTAATAACTGTCCATCCTAAGCTAACGTTACAGTAACAGGGACATGTTTGTTTGTATGTTTGCAGGGACATGGTGAAAACCATCAACCCAACTACACACCACCTACCATGGACCACTTGTTAAATAAGTTAATCCCATCTTGTTATAAGGTGAAGAAGAGCTGCTCTGCTCTTCAAACAGAAGATGGATGATGTGTCTGGCAGCAGATCCAGAGAAAGATGATTGAGCAGGTGAAATGTCATTCATGCACAACTGTCCTTTTCTGCTATTACAATCTGAAAGACATATACTAATGTTCTTTGTGGTCAACAGAGGAAGACTGTGGAGATGATGGGGTCACCATGCAGTCTGAAGAAAGGCCTGAGAATGAGGGAGTGGAGGATGAGGAGGAGTGTAAGTGTATGATAGCTGAAATTATATACATTCTCAATTTTTATAATGAATTAATAATCATTTTTTACTGATAATACTGATGAACCTGTTGTTTGTTTAGGAACCACCTCCCTGCAGTCTGTCCAGAAAGTCTCCACTGGAGGAGCTTTTTGCTGAGGAAGAGGCACAGAACATGATGTCACAGCTCCATGTCCATGAAGAAACAAATGGAGAGAGGGCTGCAGATGTACCAGGACATCCCACCAGCTGTTCTGAGGACCCTGCTGCTGGTGGTGGAACCAACACAAGACTTATCCTTCGTCATCAGATTGTGCATTCATTGAGCCTCGAGGGCTCATTTACGAAAGCGACCTGCTACAAACTAAAGAATGATGAACAGCAGTGATACAAATACATTGAACAATAAACAAAAGAAAAGAAAAGTAGCAAAAACTAGCGAACATTATAAGGTAGATGTACAAAATCAAAGACAGGAACATGTCTGCATTGGTTTTTGCCAGGATTCCAACAGATTCTGAAAATCATTTAGAGAGGTCAGGGTCGAGAGCTTCAGATCTTTTTGTAAGATATTCCATGAAGCAGGAGCAGAGTAGGAGAAGGCCCTTTTTCCAAGTTCAGTCCTCACTGAGGGAACACTGCAGGTAATCATGTCCTGAGAGCGCACGCTGTAGCTGCACTCACACAGAGACATGTAGGAGGAGATGTATGAGGGCAGCAGACCAAGAAGTGATTTAAAGATGAAAATGTACCAGTGGAAGAGTCTGAGTGAAGTTAATGACAACAGAGGTTCAAGCTTCTTCCACAACCAGCAAACGTGTTGTCCACTGCAGGAGACACTGTTTGTCCAGAACACTCACACAAGCTGCCTGAGAAGCAGATATGATACTTTCCCAAACCAGAACAGTTTCTGATTTTATACTGTACCTGCTGCTAATCTGGACTGCATTGTGCAAGTTGCTCTTTTTTATAATGGGGCGGCCGTGGCGTAGTGGTAATGGCAGTCGTCCCCCGATCGGAAGGCAGGAGGTTCGAATCCCGGTTCCCCACACCATGTGTCGTTGTGTCCCTGGGCAAGACACTTAACCCCAAGTTGCTCCCGGTAGGACTGGATGGCGCCTTGCATGCCAGTCTGCTGCTACCGGTGTATGAATGTGTGTATGAATGGGTGGATGGTTGGTATTGTAAAGCCGAGCGCTTTGGGGCTCCTCATAGGGGGCTAGAAAGTGCTATATAAATAAGCTCCATTTACCATTTTTTTATAATAATAATAATTTTGTTTATTATTCTGCAGCAGGTTAGCTCATCAGTGGGAGCTCAGTAACATGACTGCAGCATCAGACACTGGACATGTGGAAATGTGTTTCCATGAGCTTTTCAAACATAAAGCTCTCTTGTGAAAGTGTACCCCTGCGAAAAGAAAATTCATAACATATTGAAATTCATAAGTTTGATACTGTATTTATATACCGGTTGAAAATAGCCCTGTGATAAATTCATAGTAAATTTAACAAAAATGAAAAAGTTCATAGCATCAAAGTTCAAATAGAAGTTCAAATTATTTCATTCAGAAAGAACTCTGGCTAACTACTATAGCTCATTTATATCATGATGGAGTTAAACTCAAAACAGTCTCCTGAGATAAATAGTGTTAACTCATTATTTTTATATTTGATTGTTTCTGTTCAGTGCCCTGAGATTACTTCTGTTGTGACTTGGTGCTATACAGTATAAATAAACTGAACTGAATTGAATTGACAGGTCTTTTTTAACTCCGCCTATTAAAAGAATCGGAATAAGGAATTGAAAGGAATCGGAATCGAAACGAAGAATCGGAATCGAAATCGCTCAAATTCAAACGATACCCAACCCTAATCTTAAATTGTAGACTGAGACCACCAAGAGTCCCTCCTCCCTGTGACTATCAAACTTTTCAACTTCTCCCCTTTCTACACATGAGGCAATAAAATAATCCTGCAGTAACCACTTTAATGTTTCTGTCTGCACCTGACCTGTTTTAGAACTTATTTGTTGTTATTTTTATATTCTCTTGTTTTTTATATCTTGCGTGATTCCTTGTGTATGTTCCTTTATACTGAAACTCTGGCACAACAATTTCCTGTGGGATCAATAAAGTTATATCTTATCTTATAAAGATATATATATATATATAGTAGAGTCAGTATGTATGTATGTATGTAT
>JBBPBX010030962.1:22139-34840 GCA_038048925.1 Garcialebias charrua | reverse complement strand
GGCCTCTCCGAACTCCTCCCACGCCCGAGTTTTTGCCTCAGCAACCACCCGAGCCGCATGCCGCTTGGACTGCCGGTATCTATCTGCTGCTTCCGGGGTCCCACAGGCCAAAAAGGCCCAATAGGACTCCTTTTTCAGCCTGACAGCATCCCTCACCGCCGGTGTCCACCACCGGGTTCTAGGGTTGCCACCACGACAGGCACCAACAACCTTGCGGCCACAACTCTGATAAGCTGCCTCGACAATAGAGGCGCGGAACATGGCCCACTCGGGCTCAATGTCCCCCGCCTCCCTCGGAACGTGTTCAAAGCTCTCCCGGAGGTGGGAGTTAAAGCTCCGTCTTACGGGAGACTCTGCCAGACGTTCCCAGCAGACCCTCACAATACGTTTGGGTCTGCCAGGTCTGACCGGCATCCTCCCCCACCATCGGAGCCAACTCACCACCAGGTAGTGGTCAGTTGACAGCTCCGCCCCTCTCTTCACCCGAGTGTCCAGGACATGCGGCCGCAGATCAGATGAGACGACAACAAAGTCGATCATCGAACTGCGACCTAAGGTGTCCTGGTGCCAAGAGCACACATGGACACCCTTATGCCTGAACATGGTGTTTGTTATGGACAATCCATGACGAGCACAGAAGTCCAACAACAGAACACCGCTCGGGTTCAGATCAGGGGGGCCGTTCCTCCCAACCACACCCCTCCAGGTCTCACTGTCATTGCCCACGTGAGCGTTGAAGTCCCCCAGCAGAACAAGGGAGTCCCCAGGAGGCGCACCCTCCAATACCCCCTCCAAGGACTCCAAAAAGGGTGGGTAATCTGCGCTGCCGTTTGGTGCATAGGCACAAACAACAGTCAGAGCCCGTCCCCCCACACGTAGGCGAAGGGAGGCTACCCTCTCGTTCACCGGGGTGAACCCCAACGTACAGGCACCGAGATGGGGGGCAACCAGTATGCCCACTCCTGCTCGGCGCCTCTCACCGGGGCAACTCCAGAGTGGAAGAGTGTCCAACCCCTCTCAAGGAAACTGGTTCCAGAGCCAGAGCCATGCGTTGAGGTGAGTCCGACTATTTCTAGCCGGAACCTCTCAACCTCACACACTAGCTCAGGCTCCTTCCCCACCAGAGAGGTGACATTCCATGTCCCAATGGCCAGCTTCTGTAGCCGAGGATCAGACCGCCAGGGTCCCCGCCCTCGGCCACCACCCATTCCACAATGCACCCGACCCCTTTGGCCCCTCTCACAGGTGGTGAGCCCATGGGAAGGGGGACCCACGTCTCCTCTTCGGGCTGTGATATTTTGCAGTGATTATTCTTATTATTTATTTATTCATGAGTCTAACAGCCTCAGGGTAGAAGCTGTTCCTCAGTCTAGTGGTTCTACATTTGATGCTCCTCAACCTCCTTCCTGAGGGGAGTGGGGCAAAAAGTGTGTGTGCTGGGTGAGTGGGGTCTTTCATGATGCAGGTGGCTCTTTTCCTGCATCTGGAGGTGTAGATGTCTGTGATGGTGGGGAGACTGACTCCAACAGATTTCTGTGCAGCCTTCACCACTCTCTGTAAAGCTTTTCTTTCTGCAGCTGTGCAGCCTCCATGCCACACATTGGTGTGTGTTTGTTTATTCCTTCTGAAGTCCACAATCATCTCCTTTGTCTTCTTCACATTCATGTGAAGGTTATTCTCTTTGCACCAGCTCTCCAGGTGTTCCACCTCCTGCCTGTAGCTGGACTCATCATTGTTTGTGATGCATCCCACCACCGCTGTATCATCTGCAAACTTTACAATATGACAGCCTGGATGGGTAGCTGTACAATCATATGTGAGCAGAGTGAACAGGAGAGGGCTCAACACACATCCTTGAGGAGAGCCAGTGCTGAGGGTTATGGTGGAGGAGGAGAAGTTGTGGATCTTCACGGACTGAGGTCTGTTTGTTAAAAAGTCTAAGACCCAGTTACAAACGGAGGGGCTTAGTCCAAGTGTGAATAGTTTGTCTATCAGAGTTTGGGGGATCATGGTGTTGAAGGCAGACGTGAAGTCCACAAAGAGCAGACGCACGTATGAGTCCTTCTCATATGTGAGCAGAGTGAACAGAAGAGGGCTCAGCACACATCCTTGAGGAGAGCCAGTGCTGAGGGTTATGGTGGAGGAGGAGAAGTTGTGGATCTTCACGGACTGTGGTCTGTTTGTTAAGAAGTCTAAGACCCAGTTACAAATAGAGGGGCTTAGTCCAAGTGTAGATAGTTTGTCTATCAGAGTTTGGGGGATCATGGTGTTGAAGGCAGATGTGAAGTCCACAAAGAGCAGACGGACGTATGAGTCCTTCTGATCCAGGTGGGTGAGAAGAGTGTGGACCACAGAGGAGATGGCGTCCTCTGTTGATCGGTTCTCACGGTATGCATATTGATGAGGGTCCTTGTTGATGTTGATGGATGTTTTGATGTGAGTCATGATCAATTTTTCAAAGCATTTAGCGACTATCGGGGTAAGGGCCACCGGCCGATAGTCATTCAAACCAGTCACTAACTGTGTTTCCATCTATTTTCATTTCGAATTTTGAGCTAATTTTTGAAATCTCGCAAAAATGTAAATACAAATTAATGCGAAGCAGAAGTGTTTCCATCAACTGGCTTGAATCGCATCTACCGGGCCACGCACAGCGTCATTACGTCAGACGTCAGCGTCATTACGTCAGACGTCAGCGTTACGCATGTCTACAGTAAACAGGAAGTAGCGGTTGAAAACAGAACCCGGCCACACATCTCGTCAAAATGGAGAGAATATTTCAGGTATGTGTTGCTATCGGGCAAGTTGTATTTATTCTGTCATGCCAACTAGTTTTAGCGATGTTACATGTTGTCCGGAGCGGAAACAGCTGATCAGTCACGTGACGTAAATGTTCGCTACGGCAGAACTGAGTCGGCAAATCTGTTTCCATCTGTCGTTTTGCGCATCAGCTCTGTTTCGAAACCCCCCAAAACCACCTCAAGCGAGCGTATCAACTTTGGGGCGAATTAGGGTACGTTAAATCGTATTTTGCCGTTTCCATTCAGCTTTTCTGATGCGATGCTTCAAAATGCGCATCTAGAAACCTTGATGGAAACACGGCTAGTGTGGAGCTTTTTGGGACTGGGACGATGGTGGCAGTCTTCAGGCAGGTGGGAACTGTTTCCAGGGTAAGTGAGGTGTTAAAGATTTCTGCCAGCACATCGCAGAGCTGATCAGCACATTCTTTTAACACTTTCCCGGGAATGTTGTCCGGACCGGTTGCTTTGTGAGGGTTGATTCTCTTGAGACTACTCCTCACTTCTGCTGCGGTAACGCTGAGATATACTTGATACAGTATTTTTCTGCCTATAAGTCGCCATTTTTTGCAGAATTTACGTGCCCTGCGACTTACACCGAAGCGACATATTTATGTTTTTTCTTCATATTTTTAAACCAATTTTGGGCTGAGATATACAGTAACCGCTTTCATTTATTCTGACATGGAAAATATTGAACACTACCATTTTCAGCCACTAGATGACACTCAAGCAGTATGGCATGCCGTTGTGTCATGTAATTGGTAAAAGTGGCTATTAATGACACAATCGGCATGCCATAACCTGCCACCTTCGTCTGCTGGAGCAACCGTAAAATCAGCTTTATTTCACTGCACCGCCCCGGCAAAATGCAGCTAATTTGACCACTGATGTGCATTTATTAAGTAAAAGTTCAACAGAGACACACCTTTATTATAATGTCGAGCAAACAAATAATGGTTTTTAAGTGTTAATTTTGTTAAATTCTTGTTAAAGTCCTCCTGTGCACGCTCCCACGGCCATTTTGGATTTTTAAGCGGTAACAAAGTTTTTAATTGTGACAGTTTTTATGCCTAGATACAGCGACACCCAAATGGAAGTCGGCATGTTGTTTATTTTTCAAGTTACCCAGCTCGCAAGATTTACATATGGTTGCAGCCATCTTGGATGTTGACAACAGTCCAATTTTCAATAAGAACCTTTCTTAGGCCTAGATGTAACCACATACTAAAATGGAAGTCACTTATATTTTAGGGTATTAAGCTCACAATATGCATGGATTGACAGTTTAAGAGTATTTTCTAGTCCCCCTCCTCTTTCATGACAGGTTAAAAAAAAAAAGATGATGTTTCACTGTTTAAAACATCCATCTAACGTAGTCGAAAGTCCAGAGCATCATGGTGATGACTGGAAAAACACCTTTTTATTTTTATTGAATTAGGGACAGTTCCAGTTCCTCTTGTAGCAAATTGATCATAATGGCAGAATTTCACATTACGTTCCCCCAAAACATAATGTGAGACTACAAAAATAAGCAAAATCATTTATCATAAACTTGACAAAACATTCTCGTTTAGTTCTTCTGCATAAATTTCTGGGGAAGTCATTTACGCACGGTGCAGGTAGATAGTGTTGTCGTTTTAATGAGACAAAACTGCACCTTCTGCTGTTTTACAATCTGACAGATCATTAGAAACTTACTGTGTGAAGTGCCGGCGCTATCGTACCATGTGGCTCAACATTAGCTTTTATCCCTGGATTTGTTGGGTTTGCCATCTGTGAGCTCTCAGGGGTGTTTTTTTTATTCCAACCATCTTTTACTATTGCCAATGATATGATAATTATTTCCATTTTGTTTTGCCAAAGGCTTGTGGCTAATGGGTTGCAAGAGATTTTTTTTTTGTTCCATGGTTTATTCACAGAGAGACTGAAAATTCAGGACGCATTTCTAACAATTAGTTTCTGGTTGATATTTTGTTGACTCGCTGACGTTTCTGCAGAAGTAAATGAATCTGCATTGCAGTCTGCACATATGGAGTGGGTTTTATTATCCTCATCTATACACGTTTCCTGGAAACGGTGCAGACCTCCAGAGCCTTTGGCACAACAGCAGCTGTCGAATAAAAGCTTAAGGAGAGAAAACGTCTTGGATTCCAGGGAAAGTTGACCCACATTTGCCCTTATTGTCATAATCCCCAGCAGCATTGGGGATTAGGTCCTCACTGTTGTGAACTTTAATCTTTGCAAATATCTGTTTTAAAAAAAACATTTTGCAAAATTGAAAAATAGTTATTGTATCATGATTTTATTCAAATGCATTTGTGAGCGCCTTGCAGGGAACGCAACCACTTCCTGACCTGTGCCACTGCTTCCTGCCAGCTCTGCAGTCGTCCTCCGCTCCTTGTCCCGCGTGTCGCGGTCGAAGCTGGCTCGTCTTTTCACGGCGTGTTGATGGGAGGTGTCGGCACCTCTCGCCGTGGATCGTGCACATGTTCAGATCGTATGACTTGAGCGGCGATGCCTCCGCCACGGGCTGTTGTGTCAGGACGCATCAAGTGATGCGGAGGATCGTTGATGATCAGCCGTCGTCTCTGAACGGGGGGAGCAGGCCAGCAGATTATTTTGCTCTGCAATGATCTCAAAATCTTTTCATAAGACCCAGCGATGTTCAGTCAGGTCATCTGGATGGTTTCTTTTTGTTTTTTTGGTGCTGAGACGTTTCGCCCTCCATCCAGAAGGCTTCACCAGTCTGAGGAAATGGATCTGTCTGTCTTCATAAGACCTTACCGAGCTGCACAGCCACCACTAGCTCAGTTACCACTTGATTACCGTATTTTCCGGAATATAGGTCGTGGCTTTTTATCATTTTTGCATGCCCTGCGACCTATATTAAGGTGCAACCTATTCATGGCTTTTTATAAAATAAGCTGATTTGTAATAATTTATTAACAAAAATTAAACTGAGACACACTCTTACAATAATGTCAGCTAACAAATATATTTTTTAGGTGTTTATCCTGCTAAAATTATTCATTTATTAAAGAAAAGTTCAGCTCAGACACATATTTGCTATAATTTTTATCAAACAAATAATTGTTTTTAAGTGTTAATCTTCTTAAAAGCCTTGCTGTGCGCTCCTGTGGAAGAGACATTTGCAGCAGAGCTAAACACGGTCCACATTTTGACGTAGGTGCGACCTATATTCAGGTGCAAACTACCGTATTTTTCGGAGTATAGGTCGCACCCGAGTATAGGTCGCACCATCCAATTATTGCCAAAGAATTGGAAAAATCCACATATAGGTCGCACCTGAGTACTATAGGTCGCACCTATGTCAAAATGTGGACCGTGTTTAGCTCTGCTGCAAATGTCTCTTCCACAGGAATGCACAGCAAGGCTTTTAAGAAGATTAACACTTAAAAACAATTAATTGTTTGATAAAAAATTATAGCAAATATGTGTCTGAGCTGAACTTTTCTTTAATAAATGAATAATTTTAGCAGGATAAACACCTAAAAAATATATTTGTTAGCTGACATTATTGTAAGAGTGTGTCTCAGTTTAATTGTTGTTAATAAATGATTACAAATTAGCTTATTTTATAAAAAGCCATATATAGGTCGCACCTGAGTATAAGTCACAGGCCATGATAAAATGATAAAAAGGTGCGACCTATACTCCGAAAAATATGGTATATATGGGTTTTTCCATATTTTTGGCAATAATTGGACAATGCGACCTATATTCAGGTGCGACCTATATTCCAGAAAATACGGTACTTCTTGCATTTCCTTCTTTCAGAAGAGAAAAAAATTGTGATTTCAACCATTGGGGATTAGGTCCTCACTATTGTGATCTTTAATCTTTGCAAATATCTGTTTTAAAACATTTAGCAAAATTGAAAAATAGTCATTGTATCATGATTTTATTTAAATTAGCTATTCTGTGCTCTTGCTGGTTTTTCATGCTTATAAAAAATTGTGTGTGCTCTTTATGCCTGACGAAGTGCAGCTACTGTATTTATGAATGTTTTCTCAAGGGTCTGACATTTACTTAAGTGATTCAGCTCTTTTCTAACCTTGAATGTACAAGCCGAGGAACTTTGAGCGGGTGATTCTTGTTTATTCACTGGAAATATCATTTTAAATTTATCGAAAGCTTTCCTTTTTTTGTATACTCGGCTGTTCAGTTGGGTTTGAGATGAAGAAACACTGACACAAACTCAGTCATTTAACTGATGCTAACTCAAGTCACAAAGTTCATTTGGGTCAAGTATTCAGCTGTAAACTCAGGGTTTCTGAAAAACTGTGCATTAGCATCCATTTCCACTCCACAGTGCATTATTTTAAGTTTTTGTACTTCAGAAAGATTTAAATCAGGAGATGGATCACTAATTTATAAATGTGCTTGTTATGATTACCGTATTTTCCACCGTACATGTCGCACCACCCTAAAAGTCGCATCAGTCCAGATGTGTCTAATAAAGTGGAAAAATCTGTAAATATGTTGCTTCGATACGTCACATCTATTACGCATCACCACTGACAACCCAAAATGTGGACCGGTGTCATTCCAAAAATCGATTGACTGCCAAATGGAGGCTGCTGGAGCATGCACAGGAGGGCTTTAATAAGAAATTAAAAAGATTAACACTTAAAAACAATTTGTTTGCTCGAAATTATAGTAAAGGTGTGTCTCAGTCCAACTTTTCCTTAATAAATGAACTTTGATGGTCAAATCAGCTGTATTTCAAAATCTGATTTGCGGAAGTGCGCAAAGGGACGAGTCGCTGTGCATTTCTTTGAAATTTAACAAGATAAGCACCTAAAAGCAATTATTTGTTTGCTCGACATTATAGGAAAGGTGTGTATCAGTTGAACTTTTACTTAATAAATGTTCTTCAATGGTCAAATTAGCTGCATTTTGCCAGGGCAGCACAGCGTAGTGAAGCTGATTTGACGGTTGCTCCAAGTGAGGAGGACGAAGGTGGCAGGCTATGGTAAGCCGATTGTGTCATTAATAGCCACTTTTACCAATTACATGACACAACGGCATGCCATACTGCTTGAGCGCCATCTAGCGGCTGAAAATTGTAGTGTTTAATATTTTCAATGTCAGAATACAGTAAATGAAAATGATCATATATCAGCCAAAAAATGGTTTATAAATATGGGGGAAAAAAATCCATAAATAAGTTGCTTTGGTATACAGTATATACATACCATATACAAAAAGATTTGAAGCTCTCGGCCTTGACCTCTCTAAATGGTTTTAAGAATCTGTTGGAATCCTGGCAAAAACCAATGCAGATATGTTCCTGTTTTTGATTTTATACATCTACCTTACAATGTTTTGCTAGTTTTTGATACTTTGTTAAAAAAACTAAATAATAACAATAATTCTGTGTTTCTGTATTTCTCTCTTATGTTTTTCTATTGTTTATTGTTTAAGGAAATTCAACCATTGCTGTTCATCATTCTTTAGTCCTTTTCTTTAACCTTTTTAAATAAAGGTTGAATGAATATAAGTCACAGGGTATGTAAAGTATGCAAAAAACTGTGACTTATAAGCCAATAAATATGGTACTACGAGTGGCTTAGGACTAAGTTGTTCTTCATTACTCTTGCCATGTAACCTTGGTGCAAATAAGAAATCCTTAAAACTTTTAAAACAAGTGTTGAAGGGACAAACAATCAGAGACACAGTAAATATTCCAATCTAGCTAATATTTCAGAGTTTAGACGGTGTCACTGTAAAATGAAAGAGTTCAAGACATTTTCACACCTGCAGCTTTTTCTGTCTTTGTTTGTCAACCATGTGCAAATGCAGCTCTTAAACCCAGAAAAATAAATAAATAAATAAACTGTTTATGTCAGGTCCAAGTGAAGCTTTGGACTTGTGTGGATTTGAAAACTGGAAATTTGAAATAGTGACATGTTTTTTGTGTAGTCACACAACCTCATAGTGGGGAGGGCTTTTTATGTTTTTTAGCCTGAAGTTGTTGACAGATGTAGTAAATATTAAAGGTTGTCTTATTAAATATGATATTACACAGCTGAAAATGTTGGATGTACTATATGTGAACAGTTGGCGTTTATACGTTGTAAAAATGGATGAAGCTCATGAATTTAATTTACTAGGACAGCAGTGTTGAAGCTTTAGTATCACTGAAATGACACGTCATCTGTGGGTTTTATGGTAAGATGCAGGTACTTTACCCAATAGTTGTCCAAACAGGACTGGCTATGTTCAAGGATTCCTCAGATTTACTGAAACCAGTGGTGGGATTAACCTGGTCAGGGTCTGTGGGTTTTGTTGCTTGTAAGGCTGTTTCCTTTGTTCACTTCATTTTAGGCTTGTGACACACCCAAAGTCTGAATACCACACCTGCTGCTTCCATCTGAGTTCCAGTGGTGTAGTCTACGTGATACTCGGGTATATGGAGTATACCCACTAGAAAAACTTAAGAATTTCAGTATACCCACTTAAAAGTGCCCAATGGTACATGACATACCAGTAGGTACATGTCATTGATACGTTAAACAACAGTTAAACACTTCTGTAACAATCTATTGGTGTGCAGTGCTTTTCTTTGATACTGTTTTATAAATTATATAACATGTTTTTAATACAAAGCCAGCTGTTGTACAAAGTTTGTTGTTCATTTATTCAAATATAAGCATCAGAAAAATTTGGAACTGTTCAATATGCTTAAAATCAAAATAAATTGACGGTTACCGTCAATTGACGGTTACTAACCAGTGTACTTTGGTTTCTAAGCACGGTATGCCCACTACAAAAATGTAGACTACCACTGCTGAGTTCCCCCTCGCTGTATACTGAATATATTCTTTATGTTTCTTTGTTTAGTACAAGGTTTGGTTTCTTTTGATCCCTTTGTGTATGTCCTGCCTTCATTTAACCTGATGTTGTGTTTGCGCTTTGTTCACGCCATGTTTGGTTTTCCTGCTTCAGCAGCATCTTTAGTTCAAGTTTTTGTTTGGGGGAAAAGCAAATCTGCAAATGTCACGAGAACGGAATATCCAGAGTGAAAGGACTGAATATGAACAAGTCAACAACAGGAAGGCACGTTCAGTGATTTTATTTACCATACAGTGAATAATATCACAGGAAATGTCAGGAACACCGAGGAGCAAGGAGAGAAGGGTCATATCAGGAGTTCAGCGGAATGGTTTAATCAGATTGTCTTCTGGTTCTTACTGGTCTTCTTAATGGTTGTTATAAAACTGGGGTGTCAAACCCACTTACAAAAGAGGGCCAAAATTAAAACTTTTTTCAAACTAAGGGTCAGTTTCAGAATCTACATTAACTCAAGTTAGATACCCAACATCTTTTCTTGGTCGCAGGTTCCTCAACAAGAGTTTGATTGGTCTCATTTGACATTTTCTGTTGGAGTTTTGACATCAAAATAAAATATTACTGAAAAAAATGAAAGTGATAAAAGTATTTTACGTTTAAAAAGACATCTTGGGGGCCAGGTAAGATGTTAAAGAACACCACATTTGGCCCCTGGGCCTTGAGTTTGACATATATGTTGTAGAATGACTGGTTCCAATAATCCTGTGTGAGCATTGAGTTGTCCAGAGTGGAAATTAGTCTATGGTGAACAGGTGGTTGGAAGGCGAAGAAGACAGCTGAGGAGGCCACGAGGAGGTTTCCAGAGTTTCACAAAGGAATCCAAGGACAAGTCTCAGGAGGTTAACTAAACAGGAAAAAACAGGTAAGTAATCTTAGGTCACCAGGAAATTAAATGGTTAGAAGCACCAACCATTAGGTAATGCTTCAGCGTCGAAGAGAAGTCATCAGATGCCTTTTATACGCTGGGTGTCTCATCAAGAAGACTGATCTCAAGTGTGGTACTTTAGTTTGGCATCTTCTAGTGACCTCAGGATGGAATTGAAACTGGAAGGCCCACACAAGTGTCCATAAAACATTTGTTTTGTTAGTCTTCATTCTGGGTCATTTTCCTTCAAACTTGGACTTTAATAGACCAGTGGCATCTAATAGTAAAAAACAACAAAAACAGCACAAACTACAGAAAATGTCTATGGTCGAGAGATGAGCATCAGAGCTGGTGCCTCATCTTAACTTCTTGTGGACTTTGAGATATGTATGTTTTGTTCCTGGAGAAGTGATACCAGCAGGATGCACGGTCTGTGTGATGCTCGGAGCCTTGACTCCTGACATCCATATGGATTTCACCAACATTTGTTGCTGATGACATGTGCACCCTAATCATGGCAGCAATTCCTGCTGCCTGTAGCCTCATTCAGCGGGATAATGGCTCCTGCCACGCTATAGAAATTACTCAGGTATGGTTGGAGTACTATGAAATACCGGGTCAAGACGTTGACTTCGCTTGCAAATTTTACACATGTTGATGTAATGGTGTCTATAGGTTGGACTGGAAAAAGAACTCCAATCAATCCATGGAAGTCACACATTCTAAGTTGCACAATGCAGGTTTTTAAAAGTGCTGATTATTTTGGAGGCCCTCAACGATTTACAAATTCAATGTCCTAATTTATGATAGAAGGGTAATCCCTCTTTCTTTTAGCATAACATGTTTAGGGTCTTAGTTTATTAAGAGAAAATAGGGAATAAAGGTGCAAAACTAAGCAACACTTTAATGTGCTGTGGCTGAGTGGTTAGAGCAGTCGCCTTCCAATGCAAGAGTTGATGGTTCTAACCCACCAGCAGTCCCATGTCGAAGTGTCTCAGGGCAAGACACTGAACCCCTCAATGCTTCCGATGTGTGCCCCATCGGTGTATGAATGTGATCTCAAAGCACTGATTAGTCTCTTTAGAATGATTTGTTCAATTAGCTTTGTAGAGATCTAGTAGAGTGCTGTATGAATGGGTAAATGAGGACACAGATTGTAGTGTAAAGCCCATTGAGTCTCTCAATAAGATGGAAAGGCGCTATAAAAGTACAGTCCGTTTATTTTTACATACAGGTTTACATTAACAGATTTTTCTTGCTACATTCGTTTTCCTGAGCTTTATCTAAAAGTGATTTTAAATGTGTCACATGAGAAAATGTGCTCTCTTTCCAAACATCTTATTATTTTCCTCTCCACAGATTTATGTTGATCCTTCAAGAATATACGTTGTTTTGCTGCCGCTGTGAAATATTTGGATGTTTCTCGGAGAATAAAGACAAATCCTTCGTGTTTGTTTTCTGTAGCCTCACGGAGCATCATCTTTACATCGGTAAAATGCTCTCATCGTATTGGCAGAGTCAAACATCGATTGAAGGAGGCTCATAATTTAAAGAAGTATAACCTGTTAAAACTTTTATTTAATCTCAACATGAATGCTTGGATGTCTGGTCAAGAGAACAGAAGATACACTTTGTTAGGCTTAAGTTGGAGCTAATTTGTTCAACAAATAAGACCAATAAGAGATTTTTGATGTTTTTCTGGGTTCTATTCCCAGGTTGGATCATGGTTCTGTTTGGTTTATGCTCACGTTAAAATGCTGTCCAGACCCACGGAGAGAAGAGATGAAGGAAACCAATCAAAGTTGGTTTTGTTATATATTTGGAGGTTCCTACTTGCACTTTAAAGCTCATTATAAAGCTGTGATGTCATCAAACTGTTTATCCTTGTTTCTGACAACATTTAGACACACAACAGGTGTGGGACTGAGGTTGGAAAATGTTGGGAAAATTCAAACGTTTAGGAATTTGGGGAAATAAACAGATAATATACATTTTGGATGTTGGCCTTGAACAAGAGCTTTAAATATTATTGGGGAAAACATATTTTAGCATAGTCTTGACTTGAACAAGCACACTTTATTGCTGTACCATGTAATACAAATATAAACAGACTAAAAAACAACTGGAAATAGTAACCTGTTAAAGGTTTAATTCAAAGA
>JBBPBX010030962.1:0-12590 GCA_038048925.1 Garcialebias charrua | reverse complement strand
TGCTTCCACAACTCTCTCCCAGATCTTTATTGTGTGACTCATCAACTTGATTCCCCTGTAGTTGCTACAACTCTGTACATCACCCTTGTTCTTAAAAAATGGACACCAGCACACTTCTTCTCCATTCCTTAGGTATTTTCTCACCATCAAATATACCATTGAATATTTGAGTCAAAAACCTCACTGCCATCTCTCCAAGACATTTCCAAACCTCCACTGGTATGTCATCAGGTCCTACTGCTTTCCCATTCTTCATTCTTTTCAGAGCTTTCCAGACTTCACCCTCACTAATATTTCCCACTTCTTAGTCCACAGTTTCTATGACCTCTACTCTTCTTTCTCTTTCGTTCACCTCATTCATTAGCTCCTCAAAGTACTCCTTACATCTTCCCGTCACACTCTCCTCCCTTCTTAGAACATTACAATTCCTATCTTTAACAAGCCTAACCTGCTGCACATCCTTTCCAGCCTGATCCCTCTGTCTCGCAAATTGGTACAAGTCCATCTCACCCTCTTTAGTGTCCAGCCTCCCATACAACTCATCATACACATTTCGCTTTGCCTTAGCTACCTCCCTCTTTGCTCTATGTCCCATCTCCTTATAGTTTGTATGTAAAACCACAAGTATTTATGTGATCTGTCCAGTTGTCTAAAGTTTGCTATAGGGCTTATGGTTTTTTTATCTCAAACCGTCCAAGAATGTGGAGAGTGTAAATTCAAATTCATTGACTTCCATTAAATCGGATCTCAGAATTTTCCTTTTAAAACTGAAAGTGAAGCCTCATTTTGTCTCTGGTCATGGAGTGAAGAGGCGACATGGACATATTCTCCATCTATTCGTCCATTTAGCTCATCATTTCAGCTAGAGAACCTTTAAAAATAAGTGGCACCAGCATCCATTTTGGTGTGTAGCTGCATCTAGTGTAGGAAAGGTTGCTATAATATATGCTATATGCTTAGCATATTTACTGTTGGTAAATTTACTTTACGTATTCACTGTTGGTAAAAGTCACAGAGGAACTGGGATTATAAGAGCTTGGTCTTCAGTTAGGATGCAATGTAGCAACATGATAAATGCTAACGCCAAAAGCACGAGCAAGTTGCAGTTCAATTTTGTCAATTTACTTTCACATTTCAGAAAATCGCTAACAGGAAGTGCTTCCCCTTTTTATACATCAGGTACAACATCAGAGTAATGATGTCATGTCTTTTACAATCACAAACAATGACCTGAACATAAATGCCAACCCAACGCTAAACAAAACCACCCAGCAGCAGTGTTTCCCCAAGATAACTTGCCATGGTGGGGCGCTCATCTCATCCATGATTTTTATCAACGTGGGGGTGGGGGAGACAGAAGCCCCTTTCATAAGTAAAATCCGCGCAATTGCCGCACAGACCAGTCCGGCTTTAATTCTCCCTGGGTCATTCATAAGACCACAGTTGAAGGCGGGCAGGTCCCGCTCACATAAATATGTTCATAAATTAACCCATAGCGCGGATCCAAAAGAGGTGTGGAGCAGAACTCAGCTGAGCTGAACTGGACTGCAACGTATTTATTGTGGGACAGACGTCAGACGTTTACAAGTTGTCGTTTCTTGTCATTTTTAATATTTCCTCAGTAATAAATCTACAGCTGCACTGTCTCCCTCCAGCGCGCGCGCACACACACACAGCTCCTCCGCTGCTCAGAGAGAGAGAGAGAGAGAGAGAGAGAGAGAGAGAGAGAGAGAGAGAGAGAGAGAGAGAGAGAAAAAAGAGCGAAACTAACTTTTACAAGTTGCTGTTTCGTGTCATTTTTAAAGACCGTGTAAAGTGAAATTAAATGTGTGTTTTTAGTTTGTCACATGGCATAAATATGTGTTATTAATCACCCATATAAATCTGACTGATTAAAAACATTGTTTTCCTTATAAAATTAAGTGTCAAAAATCATGAAAAAACATGATTTTGCCTTGCTCTGAAACGGTGGGGGCGTGTCAGCGCGTGGGCGTGGTTTCAGCGCAGTACTGCGCCGTGTCCATGCCCCCTTCAGAGCTGAGCTGTGTGGGGAGGCATACGGGGGAAGCAGAGATCCACCTGCTCCGTTTTTATCTGAGTTCTGGCTTCCAGCAGCTTCTTTTTCCAAGAGCACTAACAACTCTGGTTATGTTTTTAAAGTTGAGGACACATATCTCCGCTGTTATAATCAGCGCTATTTTAGAAGATGAGCGGACTCGCGGTCCGACCCGGTCACATCGCATGTGGGGTCTGTGTTCTTCACGCGGATCGCCTCTCACACACACACACACACACACACACACGCGCGCGCGCGCGCGGGGGGGGCGCGGAGGTGCAGGTGGCATGTGGTCGCTCCAGCAGCACGCCTGGGTTGAGTACTGGAGGGAGACGGTCGGTAGCGAGTGAACGGCTCCACCGAAGAACGCATTTATACGGCTGGAGCTGCAGGGGGTGGGGCTTGTGACCGCGTGACGAAACGCGGTCACATTTAAACCACGCCTAAAAAATCCTGAAAGAGAAATATGTTTATAGACAGTTTGATCTATAACTCCAAAATTAATAAAGCTACAATTTTGAGACTTTTTACTCATTTACAAGATTACAATGGGGTATATGCCACGGGTAGTGGTGACGTACTTCCGGTAAAATCTGGGCTCTACGCTACACTTCCGGTTCTGGTCGACAGCAGTTGTTGTTATCGGTAGCTTCTAGAACTAGACCATGTAAAAGACACAAAAGGTAAATTATCTGCGAGCTACTGGTACAACAAGAGAGATTTGTTGTGTGCCGTTGTGTCCAGTGAATAGCAGGTACAATAGAGCGCTTAGTTTTTTATATTTTAATGCCAGAGTTCGTGGCTAACCGAGTTAGCCTTAAAGCTAACACTCGGTTGTAGCTGGCGTTTTAAACCTCAGAATATTCAAGAGCCAGCATCAAACAGTGGTTAAAAATGAGCTGTACCTGCATTGTTCCAGTGGAATAATTCTCCCTTCCATGACCGGGGCTTTGGGAGAGAAGCAGCAGGACAGCGAGGAGGAGAACACAGCTGCAGCTCAGTAAGAAACATGAATATGACTCGACTCCACATCCTGCACTTGTAGATTTAATGTTGGAGTCATGATGAGTGATTTAATAAAAGTTTGTAACTACATACTTTTAAAATAATATTCAGATTTTAACAGTTTTCTAATCTGTAAATATGTTTGTAAACTCCTAGTAACTTCAGGGCTGTTACACCTCTGAAATATTCTCTGCTGTTTCCTTTAATATGAAACCAGAACTGTTTCACTTCAATTAAACTTTTATTTCCTGAGATGTAATTATTTATTTTAAAGCATAACTCTCATAAAGAGTTCTCTGTTTGGTTTTTTACGTTATGTAGGTAAATATGAACACTTTTTTGTTTTTTCAGGTTTGCATCATCTGACCTCCTGGTGTGTTTCTGACCCATGACTGCTCTGCCATCCATGGTCGGTGTTCACCAAGAATGAGATGAGAGGAACTCCCCATCAAGTTCAAGTTGTGTTTATTTGTCATATACAGGTTAACACAGAGTTAACAGTACAATGAAGTGCTCAGGATGAGAAGAGCAGATTTGACTTGCTAAAAATCAAACTATACTAAAAGCATGCAAAGTGAAAAAGTAATTATAATATTCACAAAGTCCTGAAGAGAGACAGTAAACATGGTTGGATATACAGTAATGATGCAGCAGGATGAATTTGAATGAACTACTGTAAGTATTTCAAACTAGTAATACAGTACAAGCTAACATGCACATAGTTATATATATATATACAGTATATATATATATACACTACACATAATCAACATTACACAGGTTGTGTGACATTGAATTATTAGTTATTACCAGTTGTTCAGTGTTATTTATTGATTATTTATCCACACCACCCCGTCAACCCATATCCTGCAGCCCGTTGAGTTCTTCCTGTTCTTAAATGACCTTGACCTTGGATGAAAGCAACGGGACCTTGCTGACCGGTACGGTGTCCATCAGTCCACGGTCAGGCGGATTATCACAGCAACTTTTTGACAGTACTCGGCTCAATTAGGACCCGATACCTGAAGAGCAGATGCATAAAAATCTACCTGCAGACTTCAGGACTACTGTACCCTGACACTGCAGTCACACTACTTACTACTTGTAAGAAAATAAAATGTTCAAAACATTCTGACTTTGTCTTCACATTATCACCCAAAAAAAATGTGTATGTTGATTTAAGACAGGCTTAGAGTTCAGTTTTATTTTAGCCAGTTTATTAAAAACAAATTTGATGTTACATTACTGTAGAAAACGTTTGAGGCACAAGATTTAAACAGTTTATAGCATTACAGCTTCTGACTTTAAGTCACAGCTTCCTCGACAGCTAATGGAGATTTAAAAACATTAATCAGTCAGACAAAGGTAAGTGATGAAGCAGCTCTTCTGTTCAACCATCCACATGGATCACATGTCCTTCGTCATCAGTGGAGCTCACAAACATCCAGGCTGGACCAGCTGGCTCCCTCCTCATCATCATCACTATGGTGTCCTGTCCAGTGAAAGAAAACATCTCTTATTAAGAGCTGCTATAAACAGTGAGATTCACAAAACCATATAGCAGATATGTGTTGAATATAAAGAGTTTATATTGTCTGATATTTAACTTCAACTCAAGTTTTGTACACAAACTTGAATTAAAATAATTAAATTAAAATAACGTGTTTCTAAATCTGGTCTAAATCTCCTGCCTCCTTGTTTGAACAGTGGGGCTTCTGCTGCTCCTCATGGACTAAACACTCAGCCCTGACTTCTCCTGCCTCCTTGTTTGAAACTAACATTTGTGTTAAATCAGAAATGTACAGACAAAACACGTTTACTCAACAATTTAGCAAGGGTTAACTATGTTAGCTGTGTTAGCCTACATGATGCAGTTTGGTGAACTGAAAACAAATACAGACTTACCTTCAGAGTTATTTATGTAGTTGGACACATAAAGCTTAAGTCCTTTGTCTTTCTTAGATGTGCGCTTTAGACAAGGTCTGAATAATTCTGTACACATTGACTGTCGGCAAGTCCTCCAGAGATTGTGTAAAGATCGCCATTCTGTGGCTGTGAACCGGAAGTGCGCCCTCTGGCCCATGAATGCGGAAGTGCTAGAAAGGAAGTCCGTGGCATATAGCCTATTATGACATTTATAATGTTTATTGAAGAAAATGTTGAAATTCACTTTACATGGTCTTTAATATTCCCTTGTTAATAAATCTGCTTGTTGATTAATCCTGCGGTCGCTCACTGATATCATCATATTTTGAGCGCGGATCCGCGGGTTGCATTCACAAGTGGGTCTGCCCGGCTCGGGTCCGGATCTGATACTACCTCTGCTCGCGGATCAGGGGCACATCAGAGGCGAGTAAAATTTACTTGCCTATCCGCCTTTGTGTTTTTTCTGAATGCTCGTTGGAGGACTGAACATGCATCGGGCCCGAACTGAGCCGTCTTATGAAAGGGGCTAGTGACACATCTGAGCCACTTGCTGTATGTACCGACAGTTTCCGAGTGGGGGGAAGGGCGGAGGTTCAGCCTGAGGTTTCAGCATGAGAGGAAAAGCTGACTTTAGCTTTTTAGCTAGCGCACTTGTATTCTGCGCCGCTAGCTTAGAGTTACGTCAGTCGCGATAGGTGGTGCTCACAGTTCGGTAGACAGGGTGATGGGGCGTTGCGCCTCACTTGTATAATGGTAAAGGAAACACTGAACAGGGGCAACCCATATGAACACATAACTAGAAGAAGTTCACCCATTTCTGTCCCAAGATTTCCCAGCCACCTCTGTGATTCACTCAGTTTTTTTGCATTCAAGTATAACGTGATTTACATAAAAGAAATTGAAATTTGACAATGACCCACAGAACTCATTGTCTCTGAAATTTCATCCTGCAATGAAATCAGATATAACTGTAATATTGAAAATTATCAGTAAAAACCTCAATGCAATTTTTAGCCTTCGTTTTTTAGCGGAACTACAATTTCAGTGTCAATGTTTGAATAACTAGGATAAAAAAATGAATGCATAAAAAATCTTCATTTAGCAAAAATATAATAATTCAGAGGATTCCTGAAGGTTTAAATTCCTTTGTTTTAGTCTCATCCACTCTACACCAGCATTGTGATTGGTTAATATTCCTGTCTGTTATTAACAAACTGGTCCCGCAAATCCTCTGACTGAGTTCTGCCTTCTCTTTAGACAGTGAAGTCCTAACCAATGAGAACTCCTTCAGACATGCTTCTTGCCTAGCAGAGGTGGGCACAGCTAACCAAAAAGTTAGCTTGGCTAAACCATACTCCGCTAAATAAGAAATTAGCTTTGCTTATGATAAACCGCTTAACAGGTAAATCGCTAACCGCTTGGACGACTGTCACTCAGTCTGCATCACACGTCTTCATCTCCTTCCAGCTGAAGCTGCGTTGACCAATCACGTCTTGTTACATGTACACGCAATAAAACAATAGCGTGCCTAACGGGACTGTTAGAGACACGCCCACAAAAGTCAGGAACAAGCTTGTGAATTTTGTTATAGGATTTAAAAGTTGGCAAAATCGTGTTTAGCGGAAGCTAATTCCACAAACGGTTTTGAAAGTTAGCAAAAATGCTAATCCGCTAAACAAGAAATTAGTTCGGGTATTAGTGGAACTGTGCCAACACTGTTGCCTAGAAAATAATCTGATTGGATAGTTCAACTGCAAAGTAGTTTACAGAAAATAAAATAATAAATTGAAAAAATAAACACAAAATAAATATCAAATAAAAAAAAATAAATGTAACTTTTTTTTTGGATGTGCCAAATGTATGGGCCTTTGGTGAAGGCCCTGAGGGTTGCCCACTAGTAAAAATCACATCATCTCAAAAAGCACTGGGCTGCTACGTGAGGTCCTTAAGGGTAGTATTTTACTACTGTATTTGACAGTTTAGCAACATTTCTGATCACTTTTTGAATTCCAATACTGTACTCAGAAAGTCGCCTAACAATGATGAACTAGTGAATTCCCTTTCCATTTAAATCTTTAGCAAGACTTTATTGAAACAGTTGCACTTCGTTTTTGCTTTTAGACCTTTCAAACAAAATGTTTTACAAGTTGTTTTGTATTACTAGTTGTTTTTCATTCCAATTATTTTCTTGTAAGCACTTTATGATTTTATGTTTTAAATTTTTTCTTTTTATCCTTCATAATATTGTTGTGGTCCTAACTATTCATGTTCTCACTGTGGTTTTAACATTTACCATAAAGATTTTATTATTCTGAAATGAGATGAGCACTGGGAGAAAACAAAACCTTTTCTTGATACACGTTTATCTTGACTTACCTGTGCCCCATACAGTTTTCCTCATCTTCTCATAGTGCATGTTGAGCCATGACAGTAACCGGAGCTCATAGGGCGAGTAGACATTGCTAACCAGGCACTGTGACCCATCAAGAGCAATTCCAACTGTGTCTGTGATGTTTGAAGGTGTGTTCAGAGCTCCCCCTGACACCCGACACAATACAACAACCTGTGCAAGTGTACAAGGACATTCAACAGCACTGTGACGACAAGTTAACATATTTGTGAATGTAACAAGTCGGAGGCAGGAGTTTCACCTTGTATAGCTGTAAAAGCACATCAGTCCAGGACCGTTTGCTCAGAGACTCGTAGTCAAAACTGTTAAAGTCGAGGCCACTCTCTGTATCGCTCGACTGAGACATAAAATACAAGCATACATGTTTTAATTGCTTTAAAACACATAATTTAAGTTCAGGACCAAACTTTTCAGCTATATTATTACCTGTATGGAGCACCAGTGCTTGAACTCCAGGACATCTAGTAAGTACTCTGGTCTGAGGTGACACAGGCAGGCTCCCTGAATCCTGAACACATCATTTTCAGAAGACAAAATAACAAATTATTACTAGGGGTGCACCGATCCACTTTTTTCACTTCCGATACCGATACCCAAGGTTTAGTATCACCAGATACCGATCCGATACAGAAAAACAGTGCTGAATTAACTTAAAACAGTTCTTTTTTAAACACAGATATAAATGTACGAAGGGCTGGACGGTAATTCGATATCAATATATATCGCAATATACTTTTATTCAATAACGGTGATATGAGTTTTAAGCACATTTTCGATATTTCAATAGGATTACAGCGTTTCACTGACACGTTTCTTTTTCTGTTCGGGTTGAAGCAATTGCTTCAGTTTCAACCCGGACAGAAAAAGGTGCGACACAACTAGGTAAGCGCGTGGTGACGTAGATGTTACGCAGTGCTCGAGTCCAGAAGGTGTTAGCGGTAGCTGGCTAGGTAAATCTCCAACGCGCCTTAAGTTTTTGCTTCAAAACGAGGCCCATGACTGTCAGAATGTGACTGAACAAGGTTTCACAAGTGAAGAGAAAGCAGATGACATCACTGGGAGCAAAGACTAATTTGGCTTTGTGGAAGTGGTTTGGCTTTCTAAGATCCGATAAACTGCAGGTTTCAGTGTGCTGCAAAATGTGTCGGAGAGTCGTTCCAACTAGCGGTGGGAACATCTAACTTGTTTCAGCTGAAGAATTTCCCCTTGATACAATATGAAGAGAGTCAGAAGATGAAGCACAATTAAAAGCCCTAGTACTGAATTACAAATTTATTGAAAACTCTGCACCAGTACAGTACACTTAAAAACACCAATAGCGTCACAAGCTTGGTCAAACCTGCATCATGAAGGACTCCACTCACCCAGCACACACTTTTTTCCCTGCTCCCTTCAGGAAGGAGGTTAAACAGCTTTGGTCAAGGTTTTCAATGATATTCTTGTATCAAATGATTCTGGTCAGTTTGTGGTACTTGTACTCCTTGACCTTACCGCTGCTTTTGATACCGTCGACCACAGTATTCTCTTATCACGGCTCGAACACTGGGTCGGGATCACAGGTGCTGCATTAGACTGGTTCCGCTCATACCTCGCTGACAGAAGTTTTTGTGTTAAGGTCGGGAACAGTGTATCCCCTTCAGTGTCTCTCTCCTGCGGGGTCCCACAGGGCTCTATTCTCGGTCCACTTCTCTTCACGCTCTACATGCTCCCACTGGGGACCATCCTCAGAAAACATGGAATATCATTCCATTGTTACGCAGATGATTGCCAGATCTACCTGCCACTGAAACCAGCAAATACAGGGTCCCTCCACTCTCTCCTAAAATGTCTGGACGACATTAAGACTTGGATGGCTTCAAACTTCCTAAGTTTTAATGACCAGAAGACTGAAGTCATCATCTTCAGCCCTAGCTCAGCTGCCGCCTCTGATGAAATAAACTTGGACTCCCTCCAGCCGTACCTCAAACACTCCGTAAAAAATCTTGGGATGGTTTTTGACTCGGACCTTAAGTTCGATAAACAGATCAGCTCCGTTCTCCAGAAGAGTTTCTTCCAACTGCGGCAGGTTGCTAAGCTCAAGCCGGTGCTGTCCAGACCTGATCTCGAGACACTAATCCATGCATTCATCACAACCCGCCTGGATTATTGTAATGCACTGTACGCTGGGATCAGTCAGGCCTCCTTCTCACGCCTCCAGCTCGTGCAGAATGCAGCAGCTCGGCTTTTAACCGGTACACGTAAGTTTGAGCACATTACACCTGTTCTCTCCTCACTGCACTGGCTCCCCGTGCGAACTAGAGTCGACTTTAAAATCCTGTTGTTGACCTACAAATGCCTGAATGGCCTCGCTCCCCTCTACCTCTCTGAGCTGCTGGAACCATATGTTCCACCGCGGGCCCTGAGATCATCTGATCAGATGCTCTTGGTGGTTCCAAAAACACATCTGAAGCTCCGAGGAGATCGGGCGTTTTCAGTCACCGGCCCCAAACTCTGGAACAACCTGCCCCTCAACATTAGACAGGCCTCCTCCCTTCACTTGTTCAAATCCCTGCTAAAAACCCATCTGTTCTCTCTGGTGTTTCATACTGTGTGAGCTGACGTAGTGTATATATTTTTACTGTTTTCATTTTAATATTGTTCTTATACATTTTTATTATACTTTACTGCTGTTAATATCAGAATTGTTACTACTGTATTGATGTGTGATACTGTTCTGTAAATTTTTGAGCCTCTTTTATGTTGTGTGTGTGTGTGAAGCACCTTGATAACAGTTTATCCGTTCTAACTGTGCTATATAAATAAATTTGACTTGACTTGACTTGACATTAAGTGTAGACCGAGGAACAGCTTTTACCCTGAGGCTGTTAGACTCATGAATCTCTAACCAGAATAAGCAGAATCAGAAAAATTCCCATAATTTTAACCAAATTTTTGGCTGAGATCTGACGATTTCATTCAGTCTAAAAAAGCTAAGTCTGGTCCTCTGGACATTCAAAAAACAAAACAAAACAAAAAAGTAGAAATGTTTCGTCTTTCGTCCGAAAGACTTCAGTTTCTTCAGACTTAGCTTTTTTAGATTTTTCTACCTGGATGATTGAGCATGCATCAGGGGGTTTCATTCATTCGGACATGGGAAATATTGAACATTACCATTTTCAGCCACAAGAGGGCAGGCGAGCAATATGGCAAGCCAAGTGTCTCATTAATGGGTAAAACTGGCTATTAATGAGACACTTGGCTTGCCATATAAACCACCTTCATCTCGCGCTGGAACTCCTGGAGCAAATGTCAAATCAGCTGCATTTCGCCGCACCGCCCAGGTGAAATGCCGCTGATTTGACCATTAAAGTGAATTTATTGAGGCTATAATTTATAATTATTGCTATAATTATTGCTATAATTTTGAGCAAACAAATAATACTTTTTAAGTGTTAATCTTGTTAAATTCTTGTTAAAGTCCTCCCATGCATGCTCCTGCGGCTGCCATTTGGTAGCCAATCGATTTTTGGCACAACAGATCTCTATAATAGATGCAACTTACATGGCGAAGCGACTTATTTATGTTTTTTTCCATTTTATTAGACATTCTTGGATTGATGTGACATGTACGGCAGAAAGTACGGTACTGAACATTTTTCTGATGGGAGCCAGCATAAACTTTTTTTTATTTGTAATGTAGAAAAAAATCCCACCTGAGAAAAGTGAGCATAGCTTTGTGCTGGTGCAGCAGCTGATTGGTGCGCTGGTCTACATCACTGGAAAACATCTGCCAGAGACCAATACCAGGTATCTGAATGCCCGTCAAATAATGAAGCATTTCCACTACAGACCTATAAAACACACAGCAACATACACAGTAGCTGTGCAAACACACTGTCCCATCTTGTTTCTGTCCTGATAATTCACTACATAAAAACCCACCTTGTATCTTTGTCCAAAGCGACAGCATACGTTCGACCTTTGTTGTGGTTTGTTTGACTTTTTGACACAACTCTGCGTGGAGACATTTACAATCAAAGTGAAAAATATGTGAAAAATATGTTTTATTAAACAGAATGGTTTGTGGGGAAAGACAGAACCTACCTTCTGAGTGTGTGTGGTATAGAAATGGGGTGTGGGCCGCTTGGCCCTCCAAAGAAGCTAAACCACCTCTCCACAGCTAATAACACACTTTGGTAATATTGTCCCACCTCTGTGCTGGCAGCAGGGAATTCTGGGATGCCAAGACTGGCTGGGGTGTCTCTGTTCGGCGAGATATGTGTATCCTCGCTGGAGTGTTCACTCATACTGTATGAGGAGGAATCTGAAAAGGAAATACATAAAATACATTTTAGTATTAGTCAACACTGATGGAAAAATGAGGTCAAAGTAGGAACATGCCCACAAATTACTGTATTACAGTTCCACGAAGACAGGTAGAAGCTCTTTCACGCGAAGAAGAAGCCACAGAAAAAAAAACACAAGTCTTCTGTCCTGAAGATGACTGTCTGATAACAAGACAGTATCTCTGATGGTATAGGGGTACATCAGTTCCTCTGGCATAGACAGATTACTTATTTGGAAAGTTACCATCAGTGAAAAAAGTATATACAGTACAAGTTTTAAAACAAGTGTTTTCAAAAAAAAAGATTGTACACATTGTTTCCCAGTGGTCTGGCTGTGATTGCTGAGGGGCCTTCTGCTTTCTCTTTCTAAGGCTGACCGCCTTAGAAAGAGAAAGGAGGGTGCAGGGGGGGGTTCTGTCTTTCCTCATCGCTGCTGTGGGAGCTTCCGTGAGGCAGATACCAGAGTGAGCAGCATGGATTGTTTATTTAAAACAATCAAGCGCGAGCCTTAACCCGAGCCGACCCGACCCGACCTGAACCGAGCCAGGACATTTCCTGGTTCGGGAAATGTCATCAGTGCTCCGGATGGCACGTCCACCTCCCGGGCACAGATTGGCTCAATAACCAAAGCATCAGTCTGTCTGCTCTTTCCCTTTGCTCTTTTAGAGCATTTAGAGTTTAGAACATTGTAAGAGTGTGGGAAGTTTTTATAAAGCCTTAATATACAGTATATATAAATACTAAAACTTCCCTACTTCACAGATTTTCACCTATTGTGGGGGTGTCTGAAACATAAACCCGGGATAAGTGAGGAACAACTGTACTCCCATTCTGGGAAAAAAAAATACAGTACAAAAAGTAAAATTTC
>JBBPBX010030961.1:0-20182 GCA_038048925.1 Garcialebias charrua | reverse complement strand
CTTCCCCAAGATTGGGGGGGTCCGGACCTCCACGACCCACTCGGGATCTACGCCCCTGCTTTCAGTGGTATATTTAGGTCACCATGGTAACAGCACATATGTGTCACTTCCTGACAGACAGTTGTCCAAACAAATCAAAAAGTGCACCTAAGACTTGCAATGCTAAAACGTTTAAGTAAAAGATACTCAAACCAGAGGCTCACAATCCTAGTCCTTGTGGAACATGTCCTGCATGTTTTAGATGTTTCTCTGCTTAACTTCATGTCTTCGAGTTTTTCAGAAGCCTGTTTTTCACTCATTGATACAAATCAGGTGTGTCAAATCAAGGAAACAACTTCAACATGCAGGAGCTCGTTCTTTGAGGACTAGGACTGAGAAACACTGTCCTAACTCATAAATGGCTGAAGCATCGGACTAATTGTTAATTGATGTGTCCATTTTTGTTGCTGCAGTGTTTTAGACAGAAGATGGGACAAGTTAAAAATACCCAATGCTTTTAGTTCTGAATAAAAAGGCTTGAGTGATATGATATATGACAGATGTCTACAGAAGACTGGTTGTGCATGCTGGATTTGGGGACATCCATCCATCCATTATCTTTTACCTGCTTCTTCCTTTTCGAATCACGGGGGTTACTAGTACTCATGTCCAGCCATCACTCTATGAGAGGTGGGGTACACCTTGGACAGGTCTCCAGTCCAACACAGGGACACAGAGACAAACGAGACAAACAACCATTCACTCTCTCTCACCTAGGGACAATTTAGAGTTACCAGTCTGTCTAACATGCATGTTTTTGGTCTGTGGGAGGAAAATTGGAGTACAGGTAGTCCTCGACTTACGATGGAGATCCGTTCTTGCGCGACGTCGTAAAGCAAATTTCAACGTAAGTCGGAACATACATCCAAACTGCATCTTATATGTACAGTACTGCATTTTACCAAGCACTTAGCCTATCCTAACACAGTACCCTACATAATTATCAAAAAACACATACATTTGGAGCCATAATGAAGGGAAAAAATAGTTAATTTCCTACTCTGGAATGCTGGTGAAGCCATTTCCTCCATTCCTCCGTCCCTCCTCCGGATTCTGCATTCGTTTACGTTGTAAAACCGCCGCCCATAAAACAGCTACTTTTCCACAGCTGCTGCCTGTCCAGCTTGCTCCAACAAGTTTTGTTTTGTTTTTTTTAATGTCCAGAGGACCAGACTTAGCTTTTTTAGAGAGTACAGGGGCAGTTGTAGCCTCCGCAACTAACCGGAAACTGCGCAAACGGCTTTTCAAAATCAAAATCAAATAAAAAATAAAGTTTCTTTCTTTTTTTTGTGGAGATGCGTGTCGTAACCACGAAACGTCGTAACTCGAGACCGTCGTAAGTCGAGGACTAGTTGTACCTGGAGAAAACCCATGTAGCACAGAGAGAACATGCAAACTCCACCCAGAAAGGCACCCGGCCGTGATTTGTATTGACGGCCTGCTTGCTGAAAGGTGGCAGCTCTATCAAATGCACCATTGTGCTGCCCATTTGGGGGCATTTAAAAGAAAACTAAGAACCGTAGAAGTAAAAGATGCCAAAATATTTTTGATGTACAAACTGTAGATGAAGATAAAGACAATGAGAAAAATAAGTTTGTAAAAAAAAATTGGTAGTTCAAGTCATTGTGACGTCATTGCACAGAAGTGTGTGATTCTCTTGTAAACTATTTAGAAATCACTGAATATGTAAACAATTATAAAACATACCCCCTTCAATTTCAAACATTTCTATTGTGATATACTGAAATATATAGATCTCCAAGGGCCTGTATATTCTTACTAATTATGCCAAAATCCTACTGTTGCCCAAGTAAAACATTCTCATAATTTTATGCAAATTTCATTAACACCACACAATCACCTGCTTTAAAATGTAATTTTAATGTTTTCTTTTAAATGTTTATCATTGTGCAAAAGGAGTAACAAAACAATCAAAAAAGTTTATTAAAAGAAAAGTGAAAATGTTGCATTCAGGTTTATGCATTGGCACCATCATTAATATTAGACAGACGAAGGGTCTTCCTCTTCCATCAGTGCTCAGATATGAAGCTATGCTATATTATTGGAGTCATTAAATGAGCATTAGACATGTGAAATGTACTAATTCTTGTACTAGATAATGGACTTCTGCACATCATTACATCCATAGAAGCTCTTGGAAGAAATCCGCTTATTTTCAGCTAGCTGGGTCGGACTTGATACTTTCTCTTTGGGCCACGCGCAGTGTCGCACCTCGATTACATCATCAGAACGCTGTGTCTGTAGTCCCTTGTAGTTCACAGCGCACGGAGTGGCAAGGAAAATGTGGAGTGGACTTCAGTCTGCTTAAACCGGTTCAAAAAGCTCCTACTCCAACTGGTATTAAAATAGAACTTTTCAATGTACAATCACTATCCAACAAATCATGTTTAATTCATGATCACATTCTGGAGAAGAAATTGGACCTCATGTGTCTTATAGAAACTTGGCATCAACCAGATGTGTTCAGTTCTCTGAATGAAGTTTGTCCCTCTGGATACAGCTATCTGCAGAGAGCCCGCAGCACTGGCCACGGTGGTGGTCTGGCTGTAATCTACCGCAGTAATTTAAAATTGTCACATCTGGCCTCTCAGGATTTTTCTTCTTTTGAAGGTTTGGCCTTCAGCTTCAAAGCCCCACTCCTGATGAACGTTATATTTGTTGTGTGAGCAGACACTAGGAACCAATGTGTTGGTACTGGGGCACCAGGGGACACATTAGGTGATGCACCGTTGGTGGTAGAGTGACGCTCGTGAGTTGTACATATGTTCGTGTTGAAGACTTAATAAAGCCTGACTGAGTATCTCCAAGTGCTGCCCGTCTGGATGGTGTCCACACTGAGGAGCAGACATAACATTACATGGTGTCAGAAGTGAAGAAGCCCGTCTCCGCAACGTCGACGTCGGTGAGAAAGCAGCAGTTTTAACACGGCGCGTCCCGTGAGTGAACGAGGAGCTAGGCTAACGCCTCGTGGACGACACTGCTAAGCTAACGCCGCGGACACGACGAACAGAGGATGGATTCCCTGTTCTCGATCAACCCACCTGAAAACTTAGATTTCAGCGATTATTCGTCATGGCCCAACTGGATTCGCCGCTTCGAAAGGTTTCGGATAGCAGCCGGATTGGACGGTAAAGACGAAAGCTATCAAGTGAACTCATTAGTTTACACGATGGGCGATAAAGCGGATGACATTTTAGGAACACTGGGATTGAGTCAGGATGAGCTTAAGAAATACAAGAGTGTAAAAGAAGCTTTTGACAGACACTTTATTGGCAAATACAACGTCATATATGAGCGGGCACGTTTTAACAAAAGAAACCAAGACGCTGGTGAATCAGCTGAATCCTTCATAGGCGCAGTCTATAAGTTAGCAGAAAACTGCCAGTATGGACCACTGCAAGATGAGATGATAAGAGACAGGTTGGTGGCGGGCATACAGCACCAGGGCCTGTCGGAGAAACTGCAGATGGACAGTGAACTAACGTTAGAAAAGGCGGTGCAACAAATAAGACGACATGAAGAGATTAAGAAACAACAACCGATCGTGAGAGAGACGACGGGAGCAACACAGCATGCTAATGTGGACTTATTAAATTTCAAGAAAAGAACTTTCAGCGACAACCGAGCACATAAACCACACGAAACAGACAGACAGAGTGAAATCCAAAAAGGATACAAGTACTGTGGACGCTGTGGTAAATCACCTGCACATAACAAAGTGAACTGTGCAGCACGAGACGCAGAGTGCAGGAAATGCCGAAAGAAGGGACATTTTGCAGCTGTGTGCAGATCAGCCAGAGTGGGAGCAGTCCAGATGGATGAGGACGTCGCACGGGAGGACGACAAACTGTTTTTGGGAGCAGTATCAGCAGGAGAACGCCCCAACAACTGGAAAAAAACGCTGGAAATCAACGGCACAAACATCACATTCAAGCTGGACACGGGAGCAGATGTGACTGTGATACCAACAGCCACCTACTCGAAAGACACACATGGCCCACTTACCAAAGCAGACAAGCCCTTGTGTGGTCCAGGTGGTGAAGCCCTGCAAGTGAAAGGTCAGTTCAACGCTCTCATGAAATACGAAGACAAAACGGCAACACAGCCAGTGTATGTCATGCAGAGACTGTCTACTCCATTACTGGGCTTCCCAGCTGTTTCAGCTTTGGGGTTGCTGCGCCCCATAGACAGCGTTAAAGTGCTGGAGGCTGACATGAAAAACATAAAAGATGAAACGCCAGAGTATGTTGATAGCGAGGACGTCGTCATCATCGAAGCATCCGGGCCGGAGTCACAGCCTGAGGAGTCCTGCAGAGAGACCAGGAACCAGAAGGTTAAAGATGTGGAGGAGAGTCCGACAGAAACAGCACAGAAGAGCAACATGGAGCTGAAGTCTGAAGCTTCTCCAGCAGAGGGCGCCAAGGAACAATCCTCTCTGATTCCGACCAAAACGAAGAGACGTCGGAAGAGGAAGCTCAGCCTGAAACAGAGACCGGAGCTTCAGATGAAAAGAGTGATGACAATGTTGGAGACTAGAAGCTTCAACTCACCTGCAGGAAGAGAAAAACTGAAGCAAAAAGGTACCAAGAAGGAACCCAAACACGACCCGGTACCAGAAGACCAAACACCACAGATGGTAAAAACTGAGCCGGAAGGAAGTTCAGAAGAAAACCATCCTCCAAAGAAACGGAAGAAGAAGAAAAAAGAGAAGAAGAAAGAGAAGAAGAAGAGAAAGAAGAAGAGAAAAGAAAAGACTGAAGGTTCAGGTCCAGTTCCTGAATCCTGCAGAGACTAGACTTGTAAATAGCATTCATAGAGAAGTGAGCTGTGGCCCACAGGGCAGAATAATCCCTGCACAGCTCTGGGGACGCAGGTAGTCGACCCTGACCCCTAGATAGGTCAAAGTTATAGTTGTTTGTAGTATTAATGATAAAGTACTAGTATAATCTGTTCACTTGGTAAAAGCATTTAAAAGGGTGTGGGTATGTCTGTTCAGCATGTTCATAATCAATGAGGACAATTTAAGTTTAAAGGCATAGTATGGATGCTAAGCTAAAAAGGGGAGATGTTGTGTGAGCAGACACTAGGAACCAATGTGTTGGTACTGGGGCACCAGGGGACACATTAGGTGATGCACCGTTGGTTGTAGAGTGACGCTCGTGAGTTGTACATATGTTCGTGTTGAAGACTTAATAAAGCCTGACTGAGTATCTCCAAGTGCTGCCCGTCTGGATGGTGTCCACACTGAGGAGCAGACATAACATTACAATATTGATTTATAGGCCTCCCAAACCGCATGTTTCATTTAACTCAGAGATGCATGACCTCCTCACTTACTTCTGCACCTCCCCTGTGAAGACTATTTTTCTTGGCGATTTAAATATCCACATGGACAATTCCTCTTCCCCTCTGGCAACAGATTTTAAGTCTCTTTTGGACTCTCTCAATCTCACTCAACACGTTGACGCCCCTACGCACAACAGGGGGCATACTCTGGATTTGGTGATTACAGACACTGTACTCATCAATAACTTATCTGTATATGACCTGGGTGTCTCAGACCACAGTGTCATCTCCCTGGAAGTGCCTTCATCTTCGCCTGCTTCAAACCCAAAACGACCTATCCAGTTCCGTGACTTTAAAAACATTTCCCCTGATGTTCTGTCCGCTGATCTTCACGACCTGACCACTGTCAATCATTCATCTGCAGATGACTCTGTGGATTACTACAACCAATCTCTCCAAGAGATTCTGGACCTACATGCTCCCTTGAAGACAAGGCTGGTGTCTTTCTCCCGTTCAGCCCCCTGGTACACTGGTGAGCTGCGCAAGATGAAGGCAACTGGCGGTGCTATTGAGAGACGTGTAAAATCATCTGGTCTCTCTGTACATAAGCAGGCATACAAAGAACATCAGAAAGTGTACGCCTATTCTCTTAAAGAAGCACGCTCCAAATATTATTCCAACATCAACACCTGCCCTGGAAACTCTAAACAGCTCTTCTCCACAATAACTCGTCTGCTTAATCCCATTAAACAAACTCCTGAAGACTGCTCAAAAATGCTACCTGTTCCTTTCATCATTTAAAAACAAAGTTGACATTATCAGATCTCAGCTCCACAACCTCCCTGTTCTTCGTTCGCCATCTACCCGTCTGCTTTCTGGGACCCTGAGCAGCTTTGATGAATATGTTCAGAGTGAGGTGGAGACCATCATCAAGAAAATGAAGCCTTCATCCTGCGCCCTGGATCCCTTCCCCTCATCTCTCATAAAATACAATCACTCTGCAATAAGCCCATTAATCACACAAATAATAAATAAGTCTCTACAATCTGGTCATGTTCCACTGCCTCTAAAAATTGCCATCATTAAGCCTCTTCTGAAAAAACCTAATTTGGATCTCAACATTTTTTCTAATTACTGCCCAATTTCCCACCTCCCTTTTCTGTCTAAAGTGCTGGAGAAAGCAGTTGCTGCTCAGCTGCAGGACCACCTACAGCAACACTCTCTGTATGAGAAGTTCCAGTCTGGATTCAGAGTAGCTCACAGTACTGAAACTACATTACTGAGAGTTACCAATGATGTCCTTATAGCTGCCGATGCTGGTTCTCTCATCCTTGTCCTCCTTGACCTCACTGCAGCCTTCGACACTGTGGACCATAGTATCCTCCTCCACCGTCTTCATGTGGAGGTCAGTCTCTGTGACACTGTCCTGGACTGGTTCAAATCTTTCCTCTCCAATAGGCTGGAGTGTGTTAGTCTTTGCAACACCACATCCCAGTCAGTCTGTGTCTTCTGTGGTGTCCTTCAGGGGTCAGCTCTGGGGCCCCTGCTGTTTTCCCTTTAATTGCTGCCTTTAGGTCAAATTATTAATCAGTTCAACATTTCTTTTCACTTCTATGCCGACGATACACAGCTTTACATCAGGACTGGAGCATCCTCATCTTCCCCATTGTCATCTCCATCTTCACTCACTGCCCTTTCTACCTGCCTGGAGGAAATAAGGGCATGGATGAATCAGAACTTTCTTCGAACTGCTCCAAGGCTGAGGCTAGGGCTGGGCCATATCATATCGTTACCGGTAATACCGGTATAAAAAGCTTGCCCGGGCAAAAAACGTATATCATGATATGCTAATTTCATGACAAAAGACGTCAGGGCGCCCCGCCCCTTAACACCCGAGCGCTTTAAACAACTGCGCACCTCCCCTCCAACAGTCTACTGGTGTAAAACGCTAATTAGTTACTGCTAAAATGTTAAAAACAACGCGCGCGCGTCTCAACTTCTCTCCCCCTGCTCTGCAGCCGGCACAGACAGCTGTCCCCTCCTCCCCCGCCCCGCTCCGCGCAGCTCGGTGCTGCATGTCTTTCCCCGCTGTAAACTGTCACAAACACGCGGGGCTCCACAGTCCGTCCGCATCAGACACAGATCAGTTAAAAAAATGAATCAGAGTAATGACACACGTTCCTGCAGGAAGAGATGAAGCTGAAACATGAACAAGTTTCAGCCGGGTCAGCTGATCAACTTGTAGAAGTTACAGCTCATTTAAAGGAGCTGTATGTAACATTTTTTATAAACATATTTCTTCACTCTGCCACATCTCCTGACAGACTGATGTTAGCCAGGTAATCTCTGAAAAAAATATATACTTTAAAAATGATCTGTTATTTAGATTGAAAAAGTCTGCACAAAATATAGATAAAAAACCACCACAAAAACTAAAGTGCAGGTGTAGTTTTACTTGGAGACTAAATACTTTACTAAATAAAGTAATTTCAGTAAAATTACCCCTTGTTGTTTTTTAAAATTTTATATAATACTGCAAAGCAACATGTTAAGTTAATTTTGTCAAATAAATACCGTATTCTCCGGCGTATAAGTCGCACCTTTTTTGCCTACATTTCTAAGCCCTGCGACTTATAGGCCGGTGCGACTTATACGTCGATTTTTCCAATATTTTGGTCATAATTTGACTTTGGTCAAAAACTCCAAAAATGGTGCAGTACCAGTTTCGGCCGCTATGGGCGCTAAGAAACCCTTTACAGTACCTACACTGTTGACATCTGCCTGGTCCAAAAATGGTGCAGTGACACAGAAGATGAAGACTTCAATGGTTTTGAATAAATAAATAAAAACCATAAAATAAATACAGTATCTGTTTCTGTCATCATTTTAAACTGAGACACGTTTTTTACTGTAATGTCAGCTAATAAAAATATATTTTTATGTCTAAAAAAGCTAAGTCTGGTCCTCTGGACATTCAAAAAAACAAAACAAAACCAAGCAAAAAAAATTTTTTTTTTTTGCTTGGTTTTGTTTTGTTTTTTTTGAATGTCCAGAGGACCAGACTTAGCTTTTTTAGATTTTTCTACCTGGATTATTGAGCATGCATCAGGGTATATTTTTATGTGTTTATCTTTAAAGATAAATGATGAAAGACACAAAATATACAAAAATTATGTTCATTTATTAATGAAAAGTTCAACTAAGACACATCAAACAAAATACTGTAGTTTTTATGTGATAATCTTGTCAAAAGTCCTTCCAAACAATTTGGCAGCCAGTCCATTTTGGGCAAAACACCAGTTCACGTGAGGTGCGACCTATAGGCCGGTGCGACTTATACACCGACGAATACGGTACATTTGATTTTTTTTTTTTGGGTTACATCACGAAATTTATCGTTATCGTGATAATACTCTGAAATATCACGATATAATTTTTGAGCCATATCGCCCACCCCTAGCTGAGGCCATACTGATTGGCACCCCTCACCAGGTACAAACATCAACTATAACAACCATTTCCTTCTCTGGACAAGACATCCCCCTCTCCACCTCTGTTACAAATCTTGGAGTTAAAATGGACTCTCATCTTACATTTGAAAATCACATTAAGCTTCTGTTTAAAACTTGCTTCTTCCATCTTCGAAACATCTCCAGACTTCGCCCATCCCTAACTTTTTCTGATGCTGAGAAGCTCATCCATGCTTTTGTCTCCTCCAGACTCGACTACTGCAACTCCCTGTTTATTGGAATCCCTGGTAAATACCTTCAGAAGCTTCAATATATTCAAAACAGTGCAGCAAGGATTTTGTTGAGAGTTCGTAAATTTGAACATATTACGCCCATTCTCCATAACCTTCATTGGCTTCCTGTCACCTACAGAATTCAGTACAAAACTGCTCTCATTACACATCAATGCTTACACGGAACTTCACCAGATTATCTAAAGGACATTCTTGTTCCATATTCATCCACCCGGTCTCTGCGGTCACAGAACGGTAATCTCCTTCACATTCCGAGAACCAAATTAAGGACCATGGGAGACCGGGCTTTCAGTGTGGCTGCCCCCCGCATGTGGAACTCTCTTCCTGACTGCCTGAGAGCTCTACAGTCACTGGTTAACTTTAAAAGCGGGTTGAAGGCCTTTCTTTTTAAGCGAGCCTACTCTGCCTCCTCAGGATTCTATCTTTGATCTTAGTTGATACTGCTATTGGTTTTACTTGTTTTATCACTTGTTTTATTTGAACTTAAACTTTGTTGCACTTTGTAGCACTTTGAGATTTTCATTAATGAAAGGTGCATTATAAATTAAATTCATTATTATTATTATAATTTAAAAACAAAGTTGACACTATCAGATCTCAGCTCCACAGCCTCCCTGATCTTCGTTTACCATCTACCCGTCTGCTTTCTGGATCCCTGTGCAGCTTTGATGAGGTTGTTCAGAGTGAGGTGGAGACCATCATCAAGAAAATGAAGCCTTCATCCTGCGCCCTGGATCCCTTCCCCTCGTCTCTCATAAAATCCAATCACTCTGCAATAAGCCCATTAATCACACAAATAATAAATAAGTCTCTACAATCTGGTCATGTTCCATTGCCTCTAAAAACTGCCATCATTAGGCCTCTTCTGAAAAAATCTAATTTGGATCCCGACATTTTTTCTAATTACCGCCCAATTTCCCACCTCCCATTTCTGTCCAAAGTGCTGGAGAAAGCAGTTGCTGCTCAGCTGCAGGACCACCTACAGCAACACTCTCTGTATGAGAAGTTCCAGTCTGGATTCAGAGCAGCTCACAGTACTGAGACTGCACTGCTGAGAGTAACAAATGATGTCCTCATGGCTGCTGCCACTGGTTCTCCCTCCATCCTTGTCCTCCTTGACCTCACTGCAGCCTTCGACACTGTTCATTCAACCTTTATTTAGTCAGGTAAATCTTATTGAGCTTTGTGGGCTCATTTACATAAGTGACCTGCTAAAACTAAAGAATGATGAACAGCAATGGTAGAAACAATTAAACAATAAACAAACAATAAACAATAGAAAAAACAAAAAACAAAAACAAAAGAGAGAAATACATAGATTTTTTTTTTTACAAAGTATCAAAAAACTAGCAAAACTAAAATAAAAAACTAACAAACAAAACTAGCAAAACGTTATAAGGTAGATGTATAAAATCAAAGACAGGAACATATCTGCATTGGTCCCCGCCAGGATTCTGTGGACAGTATCCTCCTCCACCGTCTTCATGTGGAGGTCGGTCTCTGTGACACTGTCCTGGACTGGTTCAAATCTTTCCTCTCCAATAGGCTGGAGTGTGTTAGTCTTGGCAATGCCACTTCCCAGACAGTCTGTGTCTCCTGTGGTGTCCCTCAGGGGTCAGTTCTGGGGCCCCTGCTGTTTTCCCTTTACATGCTGCCTTTAGGTCAAATTATTAATCAGTTCAACATTTCTTTTCACTGTTATGCCGACGATACACAGCTTTACATCAGGACTGGAGCATCCTCATCTTCCCCATTGTCATCTCCATCTTCACTCACTGCCCTCTCTACCTGCCTGGAGGAAATAAGGGCATGGATGAATCAGAACTTTCTTCAATTAAACTGCTCCAAGACTGAGGCCATACTGATTGGCACCCCTCACCAGGTACAAACATCAACTATAACAACAATTTCCTTTTCTGGACAAGACATCCCCCTCTCCACCTCTGTTACAAATCTTGGAATAAAAATGGACTCTCATCTTACATTTGAAAATCACATTAAGCATCTGTTTAAAACCTGCTTCTTCCATCTTCGAAACATCTCCAGACTTCGCCCATCCCTAACTTTTTCTGATGCTGAGAAGCTCGTCCATGCTTTTGTCTCCTCCAGGCTCGACTACTGCAACTCCCTGTTTATTGGAATCCCTGGCAAATACCTTCAGAAACTTCAATATATTCAAAACAGTGCAGCAAGGATTGTTGAGAGTTCGTAAATTTGAACATATTACACCCATTCTCCATAACCTTCATTGGCTTCCTGTCGCCTACAGAATTCAGTACAAAACTGCTCTCATTACACATCAATGCTTACACGGAACTTCACCTGATTATCTAAAGGACATTCTTGCACCATATTCATCCACCCGGTCTCTTCGATCACAGAACAGTAATCTCCTTCACATTCCGCAAACCAAATTAAGGACCATGGGAGACTGGGCATTCTGTGTGGCTGCCCCCTGCCTATGGAACTCCTCCCTGACTACCTGAGAGCTCCACAGTCACTGGTTGACTTTAAACAAGGCTTAAAGACTTTTCTTTTTAAGCGAGCTTACTCTGCCTCCTCATGATTTTATCTTTGATCTTAGTTGATATTATTATTGATTTTACTTGTATTATCACTTGTTTTATTTTTGGTTTTGTTGCACTTTGTAGCACTTTGAGATTTTTGTTAATGAAAAGTGCGTTATAAATTAAATTCATTATTATTATTATTAATGATTATAAAAATCCCTCATGCACACTCTCCTAACTCGCTAACAGACTTACAACCATTGTAACTCACAGTGTAGTGGTGTTTGTACAGCCTGAAATAACTAATTAAAAGTATAGAAATACTGTATGTACATATTTGAAGTAACAACAGAAAATAATTAAAACACCGTCCAAAGTTAACTGACGTTTATTGTTATTTAAAAGTCAGAAAGTGTCCCAATTGTTTACATGGAATTGGACTTAAAATTAACTTGCAGCTAACCACTAGGGGCGCTAGCTTTTGGTGGATTCAACTTCTAGCTTCCACTTTTTTCTCTAACTATTATAAATCTCAATTATTGACACTTTAAATGACTGAATCCGGAGAAGTAACCCACATCAGATAGCTAGCATCTTATGTGTCTTAGTGGTGTCTGTGGTAGAACTAGTATACTTGTGATGAGCTTGCTAAATGCCAACATTGAAAATTAAACAAACCAGCTCTACCTCAAGATGATTTTCATATATTTAGAATATGAGCTATTTGGTTATTTGTTTCACATCAAGGAGGTATGTTTATTCAAATCAATTCTATGTTATTCATAATTTATGTGTTGGGATTTATCATTACTGGCCTGAAATCTGTCACTCAAATCAATTAGAGGACTTGCCGTTGGTGTCCATCTGCTTAAAAGAAAGTTTTCGCTGCTGCTCAAATGTCTTAGACTCAAAGCACACCTTGTGCAGTTTGCCAGGTCATCACCCATCTCTAAAGAAATGTTTTTTATAAAAATATCTTTTTTGAAGAATGGTGACAATAAAGGAGTAACAGCCTTTAAAAAATAATAAATATATTTCCAAACTGTCACTATGCTTTGATAAAAACATTCCTATGAGCCTCAAAATTTTATTTCCTGGGAACATTTAATGGCGGCAGTTTTTTTATTATTAATTAATATTATTTTGTTCTTCACCCCACAACCTAGAAAACCACAACAACGTGACCCCATAATGAATTCTGCGGGGAATTGCACATCCAGTTCAGTTTTGTTCCAACCTTGACCTACTTGGTCTCAAAAACATACAGCCATTTGTTCTTCAGTCCCAGAGCGACGAAAACAAACGAGAAGAAACACAAAGAAGATAAAAAACTAATCAAGCAAAATAGTTTAGTATAAAGGTTACTGAGACACGTTACAGGAAATTAAAAATAAATGTACATTAAACGGATAATGGGTTATAAAATGAGTTTTTTTTAATTATTTGAATTTTTGTAACTATACTTCAGGTCTTACCAAGAACTTCATAGTCTCTAAAAAGCTTGAAAAAAGCTTGGCAATATATACACACAATTTTTTTCCCAGCATCTTGGTTGAGCGACTGAATGTGAATATAATGTGTTATGTATCGTATTGTATGTTTTCATATGATGGCAAAATTGGCTCTCTGCATTTAACTCATCCACCACCAGGTGGAGCAGTGGAAAGTGTCTGGAGAGCAACTGGGGATAAGGTGTCCTGCTCAGAGGCCAGGGATCGAACCCAGGACCTTCGGATCCTGAGTTGGCTGCCCTGCCCCTACACCATCTCGGCCCCTGGGGTATATTTTCAGAGAAAAACAGTTTGATACAATATTATTTTCATCAACGTTGAGATTATTAAAGATTTTAGATTTGGACATTATGGGAACATGTGGATCTGTGTGATTTGTGTTTATGGCTGCTTGTGATTTTTTTTCTGAGCCTGCTGCACTTGTGTTTCCAGCCTCCCAGTGTTTCACCCCTCATGTTGCCAGTTCCTGTTTCACCTGTTCCCAATCGCCGCCCGGTGTTCATCATTGTGTCTCGTTAATGTCTCTTTAAGTTCAGTGTCTCTGTGTTTCCACCTTGTCCGTGGATTGTGCTTCCCATAGCCTTCATGTTCTGTTCTGCCATGTGTCCACATCTTCTTATGTCATTTCCCCATACCGGTCTGCACATGGGTTCAACACCTCAGGACATAATACAATCTACAGATGCAGAAATGGAAGACTTTTTTGAGTTCCTGGCTCGTGAATCAGACAGGACTGCCCAGAGAAAAAGAGGAGACACAGAACCTGTGGTCAGTCATCTAGTGGAGCTTCAGACCAGTAATCTACAGACTTGCCCAGAGATGGAGACGTTGTAGTTTGGATGTGGAGAATCTCCCCTTGCTTATTTTGATGGAGGAAGGAGGAAGAAGAACTCGCATGTCTGGAAAACCCACCTGGTATTTAAGCCCATTTCCTCCTCACCACCACCTCGATCGCCTCTGGTGCCTTGCTACCCTCCTCTATCCCGTTCGTCTTTTGAGTTCCCAGAACAATCCAGAGAGGATGAAAATCCTGAGTTCTCTGCAGGAGGGACTAACGGCAGACCCAAGTTCGGTTGCCTCCTCAAGCTGGTATTCTTCATACAGCAACCCATCGAGTTACGTCAGGGATAGGGACCTACGTGTGTGACTTAGGTCGATTTTGTCGTACCTCGCGGACCAAAAACACCTGCCTGTCGTAGGTCCGCGTTTCTGACATAGGTCGCGGATATACCGCTAACGGAGCGCCGCACACATATTTAATGGCATGAGACTGAACAAGCAGACATACTAGGCCATGAACATGCACAGAACTGTACAGTAAATGAATACAGTACTGTACAATAAATAAAAAATATAATGTCTTACTTTGAGCTGGTCAAAGCCTGCCTTCGTCTTTTAGTATTTAGCTCGGGTGCGAGCTCCCCCAGCTTCCTTACGCTCCACACGCACACACGTGGTCAAAACTGTTTAAAAGAATGACTGTTAGCTTCTTAACTTCATACATTTGGAGCCAGAAAAAAAAAAAACTTACTGAAAGCCGTTTCTCCGCGATGTCCTCCATCCAAAACAAGCTCGGCGTTAGCTACGGTTAGGCCCCGCTATTAGCAGCACTGGTTAGCATGTCAGTTCATTCAAAAAGGCTGTCGGCTTTGTATCTCCGCGTTAGCTCGGTGTCCCCCGACTGCCAGGCGGACATTTGCGGCGAGCTCCCGGCCGCAGATGGCCCCTCCGCGGCATGTCGGCTCGGTATCTTCGCCTGTGTTTGCTGCTCTGTTAGCTGCTGTCGTTAGCATCTCGGGCGGCGTTGTTGGAGCCATCGCGGGGCGATCCGCGGCTGCTCAGGCATCGGCTTTGTATCTCCGCATTAGCTCGGTGTCCCCCGACTGCCAGGCGGACATTTGCGGCGAGCTCCCGGCCGCAGATGGCCTCTCCGCGGCATGTCGGCTCGGTGTCTTCGCCTGTGTTAGCTGCTTTGTTAGCTGCTGTCGTTAGCATGTCGGGCGGCGTTGTGGCCGCCGATCGCGGGGCGATCCGCGGCTGCTCCTCCGGACCTGAGACGTCCACAGAGTTGACCGAGTGTTTCCAGCTAATTTATCCGTATGAGGCAACCCTGATCGGGCACACGGAGCCAGCTGACAGTAGCCTCTGGAGCTCCATTGCAGTACAGTTGTAAAATGGCGACCGGAAGTGGCGAGCGGAAACGACCGGAAGTTGCGTAAATACGATAAATTTCTAATCAAAACGTAAAATTAATAATTATACTTTATTTATAAAGCCATTTAAAACAACCACAGCTGCAACAAAGTGCTATACACATGAAATTAATAACTTTTAAACACAAAAAAAAAAAAAAAAAATTTTTTTTTTTTTAATCATATTTTTATTAAATATGATAAAATCGTAAGTCTGAGTTGCCGTAGGTCGCAGGTGTCGTACCTCGAGGGTTTCCTGTATTCAGACTCGGCTCTACTGCTCTCCAGAGTCTTCAGGATACTGCTGTCCAGAGTCCCGGCCGAAGGGGCAGCCAATCTGGTTTCAGCCAAAGAAACAACCAAATCAACCTCAGCCGAAGAAGCAGCTAAACCTCTTTCCTGTGTCTCTGTGGGGATAACAAGCTTCACTCTACATTCTTTGCAAAAGCTGCTACTGCCTGAGCTCCTTCCACTGGTTCAACATTCACCATCACTGCTTCCTCTTCTGCTGCATTCATTCATTCAACCTTTATTTAGGCAGGTTAATCTCATTGAGCCTCGAGGACTCATTTACAAGAGAGACCTGGTACCCCGATGCATGCTCAATAATCCAGGTAGAAAAACAAAACAAAAAACTAAGTCTGGTCCTCTGGACATTCAAAAAACAAAACAAAGCAAAAAAATTGTAGAAACGTTTCGTCTTTCGTCCGAAAGACTTCCTCAGTCTGAGGTGCTAGTATCTAGTATTACTAGTATTGCTAGTATCACTCAGCCCTCTGTGAATAGCAAACAACCATCAGGGTGCTAATGATCCATCGTTAGGCTGATGGTCCCCCTTGATCATGTGAGCAGCTGGTTTCGGCTGTCATCAGCCAGCTGGTTGATCCACTGTGAGAGGGTGCTATTTATAAGACTGAGCTGAACACAGCACCTCAGACTGAGGAAGTCTTTCGGACGAAAGACAAAACGTTTCTACATTTTTTTTGCTTTGTTTTGTTTTGTTTTTTTGAATGTCCAGAGGACCAGACTTAGCTTTTTTAGATAGAAGAGAGACCTGGCTACAAACTAATGAATGATGACAACAGCAAAAGTAGAATTTCCTTAAATACTCAACAATAGACAAGAATAAGAGAGAAATACAGATTTTTTCATTTTATTTTGCAAGTTAAAACAAAGATATCAAAAGTAGCAAAACAGACAGATAATAAGTCAAATGTAGAAAATCAAAGACAGGAACATGTCTGCATTGGTTTTTGCCAGGATTCCAACAGATTCTGAAAACCATTTAGAGAAGTCAAGGTCGAGAGCTTCAGATCTTTTTGTAAGATATTCCATGAAGCAGGAGCGGAGTAGGAGAAGGCCCTTTTTCCAAGTTCAGTCCTCACTGACGGAACACTGCAGGTAATCATGTCCTGAGAGCGCACGCTGTAGCTGCACTCACGCAAAGACATGTAGGAGGAGATGTATGAGGGCAGCAGACCAAGAAGTGATTTGAAGATGAAAATGTACCAGTGGAAGAGTCTGCGTGAGGTTAATGATGTCCAGTTAACCAGTGAATACAGGGTGCAGTGGTGGGTACGATAATCACAGCCAGTTATGAATCTTAGTGCACCATGATAGACAACATCCAACATCCGCAGGGTGCTTGTAGGAGCATTCATGTAGAGAATGTCACCGTAATCAATGGAGGGAAGGAAAGTCACAGATACAAGGCGTTTCCTAACATTCAGTGTTAGACATGATCTGTTTCTGAAAAATAAAACCAGTTTAACTTTTAGTTTCTTTACTAGGTTTTCCACGTGGAATTTAAAAGAGAGATGTGAATCAACCAGGATACCCAAATATTTATAGGAATCAACAAACTCAACAGGGACACCGTTTGAGGATAAAATCAGAGGAAGAACTGCTGGGACCGACTTCCTGTTTGAAAAAAGCATCCCTTTGGTTTTATCAGCATTTAGGACAAGCTGCAGCTCCATCCTCTGGTCTCAACACCTTTTGCAGTCTCTCTGGTCTCATTAGCTGCTGCACCTTCACCATCTGGTTCTTTGTTGTCTGCGGCAGCTTCGGTGGTTCCTGCAGCCTCTGGGATCTCATGGACTCTGAGAGGATCTAGGGGGATGCGCCTCTCACTCACCGGACTCTGAGAGGTTGCAGAAGGACAGCTCTCATCCATGTTAGACAGTTCCCAGGCCATCCACCTGAACACTTGTGTCAAGTTGGATGGGTTCTGGACCAAACGTCTAAACTCTTGCTCCATGCTGGACAGGCCCTGGGCTGTCCGTCTGAACTCCCATGATGGATTGTCTCTGGTCCATTCTCCTGAACTGGTTTATTGTGTGAACTGTAATTTGTTTCCCAGGCTGTGGCCTGTTGTTTTTTTGTTCACTTGATCCAAGTGTTTTTTCTTCATACTCTCTGTCCTGTGCCACCATCCCCTCTCATTTTCTTATTAAGAACCATAGCTTCAGACTTGGCAGTGCCAATGTTCATCCAGGCTGCTTAACTTGGCTTCATTGTCTCCTGGAGATCATGAATAAAGTCTCACCTATACACTGATTCAGGCCTTTAATAAACTGATTAGTAAATTAAGTTCCTACATTTTAGATCTGAAAATTTTCTTTATAATGTACGTGATTTTATTTACATTTTATGTCAAAAAGGTGTGATGTTGTAGATGTACCTTAGACCTACAACATCACATTTTATGTTAAAATCTATAAAAGCTGTCCTAAATAATTTCTACCTTTTTAAAATGTGTAACACTACTTTGATTTGAATTGAACTTAGAGACGGATAATTTCTTGCTGCATTTTGACCATCCCAGTGTTTCCAGGGGTTGTACTTGATATTGATGGAGCTTAATACAGTCTGTGGCCAATGAACCACACAGTCTCTTATTGACTGAAGCAGGTTTATCTGTAAGATGTCAGAGTCAACACAAGTAGTTTTGGAAAAGTTTCCCCAGGAGAATTCCTCTGTGGCTTCAGTTGAAGTCATCTGCTCTATATTGGACTTTTGCTTTCAGAGAGCAGGCAGCATAACTGAGGTTAGCCCAAAAACTGTGACGTTGACCTGAAATGGTTTTAGTATTCCTTCATGTATGACCAGTCATATGGTGCAATATATCAGTGAGTGCAATTATTTCTTATTGTGGTGTGGGCTCATGGTTATTATGAGGTCAAGCATTTATTTAATCAACTACTGTATGTGCAAAAAACAACAAAATACTTCAATAGTAAGCATTGGTGTTTCTACTCTGCAAATATTAAGACTGTATTTACTTTTGCCGATCAATATAACCATCCTTATGTCTTGAAGAAGAAAAAAAAAGCTTACTGGGTCAATATAAAGCTCTTGTTCCTACAGGGACAATTTAATTAAAAAACAGAGTGCTAAAAGAGAGCAGGCGCGGTCGTGTAAGGGAGGGTGGACTCGAGATGCAGGCAGACATGAAGGGATTTTAAAAGACAACCAAAAAACTGATTTATTTAAAATGAACAAAAACAAAGTGGCGGCAACAAACTTACAAACACAGGAGGCATGAAGGAGCACGAGGAGGACTAACACAGGAGGCATGAAGGAGCACGAGGAGGACTAACACAGGAGGCATGAAGGAGCACGAGGAGGACTAACACAGGAGGCATGAAGGAGCACGAGGAGGACTAACACAGGAGGCATGAAGGAGCACGAGGAGGACTAACACAGGAGGCATGAAGGAGCCCGAGGAGGACTGAGACATGTGAACATTACAGGACAATGAGCTGCTGGAGTGACTATGGACTGGTAATCTACAAACTGAGGGAGGGGAGAGTGGGAGCACCTGGAATGATTGCAGACAAGGGACAGGTGAGGGTGGGGACTAACTGGAAAAATTCTGAGGAAGATGACTAAGGTTAAATGAGATATAACACAGGAAAACATGAACATGCGGATTAATTTATTAAATCATTCATTTTAAAATACAATACAAAAAACAATCCCATAAACGATAACAATACAAAATATAAAAAATGAAAGGTAGCAGAAAGAAGAAAAAAATCTTATTATATCTGCCCCCTTTTCCACCCGCTTCAGAGGTCATCATTAAATGGCCATTATCAGTTATTATCATCCCCATACGTAACGGTCAGATGGCCCCTCCTGTACCTCCTAGGAGGTTTAAAGGTACGTTGTCACCGTTACAAGAGATGACAGCAGCTCCGTCTTTAGCTACGTGTTAAAGTTTAGAGTAAAGGGTCTTGGGTTAGGTTTAGGGTCTTGGTTAGGTTTAGGCACAAGGGTAAGGGGGTTAGGTTTAGGGTTGGGTTTAGGAAAACGGTTACATAAGCTGAAAAAAACAAAAACACAACACTTCCGGGTTCACAGAAACACGCTGCCTACTCACTGCGATAATAACGCAGATAACGTTCTTTTAAACATGCTAGGAGGTGGATTGGACAGTTTCACCGATGTAGTAATATAGGACGGGGTCAGTTTACTGACTTACCTATATTTTAGATGTATAAATTGGCAGGGTTTAGACCAGGGGTGGGCAATTATTTTTTCCATGGGGCCACATGAGAAATAGAAAATATTGTGGGGGGCCGGGCGAAATGACATAATTCAATACTGCATATTAATAGTATTTCTTTATTAAAAGCAGTAAATATCATTGTTTAGACAAACTGGTAAAAGTATTAGTTATGATTAATCAACAAAATAAAAAGCATGAGTGGACATTTTTGAGGGCTAACGTTGTCTTGTGACTTGACAACAATGCAATCATGCACATTGCGCATGTCTTGATTTACATATTGCATCATTTTGTACGTGAATTTTAAAAAGACATCAAAATTAAAGCAATGCAGTCCACAAATG